>JALJAT010000502.1:0-13988 GCA_034768735.1 Schistosoma mekongi | reverse complement strand
ATGAAATGTAACTTCTCTAATAATTCTCATTGGAGGGCTTGAAAATTATCTTTGACAAGTTAGTTACTAATGAACAAATCACGAATCAAAACGGTTTAAAAATACAGTTGTCAAAAAAATCTAAAGGTCCATTGACGAGTTTTAGACCATAAAATAAAAACAGTTATTCACAAGCAGTACCGAACTGGTCATTCCATAGTACTTTAAACTACAGTAAATCTGTAATGGAATCCTTATGGTTTTCCATTTCAAACTTCACTTTTAGTTTCTTCTATTTTCAAAAACATGTTTCTCATACTAATGATATTACTGATTTATTTTTCTTTTTTTATCAGTAGTTAGTTTGATACACTGTCATCATTAATCCAACATGTCAAGAATTAACAAATCGAAAGGAATAAAAATAAAAGTTGTTACATAACTAACGCATATACACAACCAGTACAAAGGTATGGTATTACTTGAATTAGTTTATAATTCTTAGTTTGTAATTAAACATTCTATTAGGAATATTATAGTGAAAATGGTCAGAATTCTAATCTACTTTTCTTTCGCGTAAAAGCGTAAATAAAAACTTATGAATCCTCAATAAGAATTCAGGCTGAACCTTTTGGGGATAATAATAAAAAAATAAAAAAAAAACTTTTTCGCTCGCTTATAGCAACCTAACACTACAGCTAATACTCATAACAGTTCAGGATTAGCATACATAACGAATTGTCTAGCCTTGGCATCACGTAATATGATTGATATAATTAATGAACCTATTAACAAACCGGTCGATAAACTTATATAAAATTACCCTTATTGATGTGGTTCCTCCATAGCTCATACTAAACAATTATTTTAAAATCCATACTGTCATAGACATGAGGTTAGGAATAATTACTTCACCGTTAAATCTATGCTCTCTCAGATCAAACACATAGTTTATCATTTTATCGACATTGAACTTTAATCAACTGGAGATCATCGGTACCGTACCATTAAGCATTTACATTCGCTATATGGTCGCATTGACTTACAGCTTCATTGGCCTAATAAGTGACGCATTTCTCATATTCTTGTCATCATTTTTTTCTTTTTCATAAAACGTTTGCTATAATTTCACAACTCTGTGGGTACCGTTAGTACCCACTGTACGAACCAGTCACAAATGGCGGCACCGTCACATGTTCAAGGTTGCCAAGTTGAACTGACTTTTGCCAAATACACGCACTTATATATAGATATTCTTTTTTTCAAGAAAAAAGATTTTTTTTAAATACGTTTGCGTACAACACGAATTCTACACATGTTTATTTGCTGTCAGAGGGCCACGCTCGTACCGGAAAACCCAAAACACATACGTAGAAAACGAACATTAGTCAAATTGAACTATCTATATATATATATGTATGTAAATTTTGTGCAGACAGTGGAGCAATCTCGGTGTGGTGATTTTCAGCGTGTTCGTTTTGTTGCTAAAGTAGATTTTTCTTAATTTTTACTTGAGGGGCAGGGAACAGACAGAACAGACAGTTGCAACGTTAGAACTTGGGGTTTTTTTTTAAAAAAAAACCATTTTTTTTGGGGGCGTACGTCAGTTCAAGTTGCCAGGCCTCAAAGCAGATAGAGTTAATTGTCGAATCAAATCCCAGGAGTGGGGAGAATGTGTAACAGAGTAGTCTTCATGAAGGGGATAGAGACGAGAAGATTAGAAATATGATCAAGTAAAGAGAAAATTATGATAAGCTTCAGAAAACTTAGGCAGGTGAGGTAACCTGATTGGCCGGACAGAGCAGGAAACAATCGTACCTCACAAACAGTGGTGTTGGGTAGCCGCGCGCGGTATTTCTCAAAGGATATTCCTACTTTATTTCCTTACCTCTTCTTAAGCTCCAGTACTATTAAAGGTCAAAGTGCACCAAGTAATTGTGAATAGGCTACAGCTGCCAAAACTGAGATGATTTTGTTTGGTATGTGAGCGACCCAACGTTCATACGAAAAGTCGCTTCTAGGAGGGAGCAATGTAGCAACATCGCTTGATCGTTACAAGTTCACTTCAAAACTTAGCATATGCCAAAACAGTTAGGCTCCAGTATTCATTACTGCCGTATTTTGATTAGGGATTATATTCCTATGTTATCTGGAACGTTGAGAATTGTGTGTGTTTGAATAACTAGAAACCGGCTCCACTGTTCCTGCCCAAGCTATTGAATTAAAGACCATTCCATAATACTTCTGGATTCTTGTGTCACTAAATGGGATATACTAGGCGTTTAAAATGGTGAGCCCTTTGTGTGAATAAATATTTCTTCTGTTGTTCATATCACTTTTTTTTATATTCAGTCATAAAAATAGCCTTTCTGATTGAAAGAGCTAAGGATACGTATATAAATATTTTTTATATAAAGTTTTTTAATTTTAGCATCATTATTTTCTTGCCAGCATTACGTGATTATATTGGTTCATGTATAACATGCAGACTTAGTCCAAACGAAAAGCCTCGAGGATAAGTCATCGGTTAGACGTAGACACCATATGACTACGAATATCCTAATCCAGAATGCGATATTAGTGACTACGAGTTGTGGTTTGCTAATATAGAGCATTATTCCTAGACACATTATTACATCGAGGAGTTCGCTATCAAGACCTTATGTCAGTCTCCATCTTCAGTAGCCAAAGAAGTTTGGACGTGGTTTAACGTCCGCCGAAACCACACCATACACCATACTAAAAGAGAAAATAATGAATCCGTCTATCATTATTCAGAGGGGCAAAGAATCCAAAGACACTTTCCAAGGGGAAACTTACGGGTGATAGGTCACCGTCAAAAATTTTTGCTGTCATCTCCAAGCCTTAGTAGGCGACAAATCCAGTGGGTGAAGCAGTCCTAAAACAAGGATGATTTGCCAGCTATCCACGCTACGTCAACACTGTTGGGATATTAAAATAATAAAGTTTTATTCTCAAGTATCATTGTGTACTGAGAGCACGCCAGTGAAGGCATGATCTGAATGATATTAAGTTTACATACATCCAATATTTCGACGAAGTGTTAGTGGTAGGACTTTCTAAGTATAAAGATATGCAATTGAGAGAACAAACCAATTGAAAACAATTTTCACAGGGATGGGCACCATTTATATGTGTTGTAGCATGTTGCATATATGACAAAGTCGCGCGCTCTTGACCAATGCGTTCCAGTTCCAAAAAACGGCTAATGGTTAGCAGATTGGAATTCACGTGTATGTTCAGACGCGAGAAGGACAAGGGGTATTTGAACTTGGGGTGTTGAGGAGAAGGCAAAAGTTTTGTGCAGTGATTAGTTCAATATTATCTTGCACATTATTTCTGCAAACTAGAGGAAAGACAAAGAGGAAGAACACAAAACAACAGCATGGTATTCCAGGGGTTAACAAAAAATAACGGGCAGGATTCGTAATTATACGTCCAACATGCCCTATGCTATAGGCGATTAAAATGGAAGAATACCGTCCTATGACGAAGAAGGTGAGTGGTGCTCACACGTTCAGAGTCCCTTTATTTCGTCTAGTGGATACAGAAACCATAGTTGGTGTGAACATTTTTAAGAGATTCCGAAGAGATGAAGTTACTAAACATGCCGTACAAATAAAGAAGTGGAATGGTTTCTCGAATTGCTTGAGGCAAAATGGTTCCAGATTCTCGCGAATTATGTAAAATCATTCTATACAAGAGCGGATGTAGATTGCGATATTTTTATTTCGAAGGCTGAATTGCGATAAGTTCTAGCAAGAGGGTCCTCGAGGCTGGATTGTATTATTAGGCGAGAAACGCGATCTAATTTGTTTAATATTTATAAAAGAAGATAGGTAATTTGCCGTGCTCCATAAGTATCGAGTCCTAACTTAGTGCATCTAGTTTTATAGTCTAAGCGTACGATCAGCTGAAGAATACGAAAGGTAAAGCGACGTTCGCACAGAACTCCAGTTTGAGTTATCCATAATGGAAACTTTCATGGAATAAAGGTGCAGTATTTAGAGAGGTCGACACAAACTTTATATAGCAGAATACGAGAATCGTGCGATAAAAGTTACGTGTATACTCCTAGTAGTCGATGCGGACTTAGATGTCGGCCATATTGGCCGGTTCTTGTAAAAGACAGGTTATAAGAGTACCTTAGCCTAAGTCAACTACGGACTGAGCCTAAAGATAACTTCTGCGTTTGGAGAGATCAAAATTGAGGCGATTATCCCCCAAACCTTATACAACAACATGAAGGCTTAAATCAACTTCCATTTTGAGCACCATACTGCGACCTGTTGAGCCCTCGGCAGTGACTACCATGAAATGTTGTGTGCAAATTCGTGAGGGGGGGAATGAGTACATATTTTGAGATATCTGCGTATAAAAAGGGTCTTCCTGCTAAGAGCATTTGCATATATCATTGATGTCAGCTATATAAGCGCATGGGCCTAAGACACTTCTTGTATACACCACTTGTAACCGGTTCGGCTTCGAAAGAGTGGAATTAATTTTAAATATTTGATGTCTATTATGAGGAAAAGAGTTTAACCTGCAAAGTAGGATTCTTAATCCCATAAGAGAGAGTTTGCCTACAGAAGCTTGTGTAACATATCAAAGGCTTTAGTATGTCTAAGTATAATATAATACAAGGGCCAAGGCTTCGTTGGTGAATAATTAAAGATTCAAAGTGACCAGTCTACAGGACCTAGTTTTTGAAAACCATGTGGGACTTAAAGAATGAGCTTTTCGGAGCAGTAACTACATCAGACATTTGATCGCATACTATTTTGTCATATTCTAGAGATAACAGGGGTTGAATTTATAGGACTATAGTGATGCAGGTTGCCTGTCAACTGATTTATATCGAGGGCTATGGATGAGTGTCCATTGTTCGGGTAAGATCGTGTGAATGAGAGGCAAACAGTTCAATGGATAAGGTTAGAGAGGTCCTCCGAGTTGAAGTAAAGGAGGCTATGCCATTCTACTCATAGCTATGAGTCCTAAGGGGAGTTTATGGAATTACAAAATTGTCATAAGTGGAAGGCAAAAGGGATTCCTTGGTTTGTGAGCTGAGTAATAATGTTACTTCATTGTCATCAGGGGTATAATCTCTTAGCGAATGCCAAAGATCCCTGACACCTTTCATAGCACTTAGAGTTATTGCAATAGAATAATGGAAAGGGGTCCCCCAACTGCATCAAAGCAGGATCCACTATATAAAAAAAGAAGAATCGGAAATGAACCAGTCATAGCAAACTCATTGCGAGTGTTAACAGTAGCAACGGCTGTCAGCAAATTGAGCTGGGTCATAAAGACAGGAGCATGTCACACAACGACCGAGATCATGTCCCGGAACAGGTTACAAAGGTCCAAACAATCTGGACAGTTTTGTTGGTATCCACTGGCAATTGGTGCTCAACGACAATGCAGCTCAACCATGCGCCTGGACCAAACAGACCCTTGAAGAATTATAGGGAAACACTATAACCTCCCCCCAGTCGCAACGACTGACGCGGGGTGCCTAAACAGTCTCGTTATTTTTACGTTTAGAGATACGAATTAAGGCTTGAAACTTTGGTGGATAATAAATAAAGAAATGAAAAAAAAAATTTTTCGCTCGTTATAAGCAACACACACTACACGCTAATTACTAATAATGTTTCAGGATCGCATCCTAAAGAATGGTCTAGCTTGGCAATCAGTAATATGATTGTATAATAATGAAACTATTAACAAACCTGGTCGCTCAATTATATCAAATTACCATAATGATGGGGTCCTCCATAGCATAATACAAACAATTATATAAAATCCCTTACATGATCATAGACATAGTTAGGAATAATCACTTTCCCCGGTTAAAACTCTATGCTCTCTCAGATAAAAAACATAGTTTTCATCCCATTTTCTCGACATTGCGAACTCTTAATCAACTGGAGAATATCATCCCCGGTACCGTTACAATAAGCCTTTCTACATTAGCTCAGCTTGCATGACTTCACCGCTTCATCTGGCCTAATAGTCTAAGCTTCTCATATCTGGTAATCAATTTTTTTTTTATTTTTCCCCCATAAACGTTTGCTAGAATTTCAACTGAGGTACTGTTAGTATCACTGTTACGGAACAGTCAGCAAAAGGCGGCCGTCACATGTTCAAGGTTGCCACAGTTGACCTGACTTTGCCAAATACACGCAGATATATATATATCTTTTTTTTCAAAGAAATAGATTTTTCTAAATACGTTTTGGTACACAAGATTTTACACATGTTTATTTCTTTCAGATGGCCAAGCCGTCCCGGAAACCAAAACACTACGTAGAAGAACGAAACACTATCAATTGTAACTATATCAATATATAGACATGTACTTTAAATTTTAGGCAGACAGATGTGGACTTCTTTAGGTGTGGTTGAGTTTGCATCGTGTTTCGTTTTGTTCTAAAGTAGATTCTTCCTTTAATTTTTACGTGCGGGGCAGGGACAGACAGACAGACAGTTGCAAAGTTAGAACCCTTGGTACATGCGTACGCAGTTCAAGTTGCCATTTCTTTTTTTCCCAATTAGCAGATAGACGATTAAATGTCGAATCAAACACAGCGTGAGGAAGGTATAATAGAGTTAGTCTTCATGGGAAGGGGATAGGGACGAGAAGATTAAGGAAAATATGATACAGTAAAGAGAAATTATGATAAGTTCAGAAACTTAGGCAGGTGAGTTAACACCTGATTGCCGGGGACAGAGCATGGAAACATAGTACCTCACCCAACAGGGGTGTGGGGTAGCCCGCTCGCGGTATTCCTCAGATATTCCTACTTTATTCCTACCCTCATTTCTTTTAAAGCTCCAGTCACTATTAAAGGTCAGTTCACACGTCATTGGAAAACTAGGTTACAGCTGCAAACTGAGAGATTTTGTTGGTATGGTGATCGAACCAACGTTCTACGAACGTCGCTCTAGGAGGGAGCTAATGTTAGCAAATAGCTTGACTAGGTAAAAGTTCACTTCAAAACTCAAAATTAGGCCAAAAAAAAGTTAGCTCCAGTATTCATTTACTTCCTTGTTTGCATAGGGATTATATTTCCTCTTAGCTTATATTGAACGTTTGGATGGGTGTGTGTTTGAAAACTAGAACCGCGCTCCACGTCTCCGCCACGCTATTGATAAAGACCTTTCTATTACTCTGGATTCGTGTGTCACTAAATAGGGCTCTACCTAGGCGTTAAACTGGTGAGCCTGTGTGAAAAACTATTTCATTTCTGTTGTCATATTCACTTTTTCTTTTATATTCAGTCATAAAAGACGCTTCTGATTTACCCATAGCTAAGATACGTATATAAAATATTTTTTATATACATCGTATTTTACTTTTATCACGCTTATTTTATGCATCATTACGTTATTATATGTTATAACATTGGGCAGACTTAGTCCAAAACGAAAAGCCTATAGGATAAGTCATCGGTGACGAGAACCCCTTATGAATACGGAAATCCTATCCCAGAATTCGATTCTTAGGATCCGCAGTTGTGGTTGCTCAACTAGAGCATATTTCACGAGACCAATATTACCTCTGAAGGGTCGCTATCAAGAACTTATGTTTCAGTCCTACCCTCTGCAGTAGCAAAAGAGTTCGCGACTTGATTTTAAGTCCGCCGACACACCACCATACACCCTCTAAGGACGAGAAAATAATGATCGTCGCGCTATCATTATCAAGATGGCAAAGAATCAAAAGACTTTCAAGGGGAAACATTAGGGGATAGGTCACCGTCACAATTTTGCGTAACTCAAAGCTTAGTAGGCGACAACCGTGGGTTGAAGCAGTCTAAAACAAGGCTGGATGCAAGCTCTCCCACCTACGGTCCAACACTGTTTGGATGCAACAAGATCCCGAACCTATTCATCTAACTTCGAACGTATTGCAGATAATAATGGAAAAGGGGTCCCCCAACGGCATCCAGCATGATCCACTAACTAAAAAAAGAAGAATCGGCAAATGACCAGTCATAGCACAACTCATTGCGAGTGTTAAAAGTCTCACAGAAGCTGTCAGCAAATTGCAGATGGGTCATAAAAGACGAGGAGCAGTCACCACAACGACCGAGGATCATGTCACAGGAACAGGTTACAACAGGTCCAAAAACATCTGGGCCAGTTTTGTTGGTATCACATGGAAATTTGGTGCCTCAAGTCGACCAAATGCAGTAAACCATGCCGCCCTGGCCCAAACAGACCCTGAAGGAAATAGGGGAAAAAATAACCATCCCCAGGTCGCAACGACTGACGGGGGTGCCTAACAGTCGCTTATTTTACGTTAGAGATAGAATTCAGGCTGGACCTTTGGGTGGATAATGGTGCTTGCACTAGTATCATTCTAAGGAACAACGAGCTGGGTGGAGAAATTCCTCACTCCACTTCAAGTGCTAATACACACTAAAATCGCGGCCGTTTGGGCAGAAAACAATGACACTAGATGTGGGGGTTAGAGACAATTCCCCTGGATTCACTGTGGCCGATTTAGATCGGGCAATAATTGGAAACATGGATTTATTTTAGAGAGATATGAATCTTGTTGACACTAAGAAAACGACGTTTGACATTAAAAGAAATTCGAAATATACAAAAGGTACAGAAAATCCGTGTTACCTCTCTAAATTAATACAAACTCCGCCAAGTTAAACCAACGGCAAAGTTCCGGGATTACTCGCGGAAATTTTAGAGAAGATAAACAAAAACGAACTCTAAACCTTACAAAAGTAAGTTAAAAAGCTTGCATACAATACAAAATGGAAGGGGACACTGCTTTCGCTAAATCCAGGGGACTAGCAACTCAATACGCTTAAATAGTAGAGGTGAATTCGAGTACATGCTACAGCTGGGCAATAATACAGTCCAATATGATAGTCATGGGCATCTCCTATGCATATGTACCAAAGGAAAAATAAAGGCGATTGGAGACTGCGGGGATTACAGAGACCTCAATCGGGTCAAACAGTACCAGACAGTCCCCGATACCCATATCCAAGATTTCCACAAAAGGTTACGGGTATGAAGGATATTCCTAAAATCGGACCGTAGCAGGGCATACCACATATCCAGTAGCTGAGGAAGTATTCCGAAAAAAAACAGCTATCACACCACCTTTTGGATTATTCGAGTTTGTACGCATGCCATCGGCCTACAGAACGCGGCACAAACATTCCAAAGGTTTAGGATATTGAATTCGGAGATATGCCATTTACCCAGGGATATAGACGACCTATATAATTGCTAAGCCCGAACTGAGAATCACTGAAACATGTGAAGGCAGTTACTTGAGACGGACTTAAACCGAAGATGGCAATGAACATACACCAAAGTAAAGGTGTTTTTGGTGTTGAAACGTTGGAATTCCGAATACCATAAAGCCTGATGGAATTACACCAATTAAACAAGAGGTGGATACATTAAACAATAGCCCATCCCAGATCATAACACAACTAGAAAGTGTTTCGCGGTTTAATAAATTTTACGCAGATTATACCCGGTTGTGCAAAACTAATGCAACCAATTAACCGGATTGCGCTTAAAGAAAACTCGAAAGAGTTCAAGTGACCTCTGAGGGGCCGTCGATGCTTTATAACCAATTAACGCATAAAATTGCTCAAGCATCGCATAAACGTATCCGAATTCTCAATACCCACTTGCCATAATGGTAGAGCTTCAGACAAAGCCGTAGGCGGTACTCTTAATCAAAATAGGTAAAAAAACATGGAAAACCAATAGCATTCTCAAAAAAACTCGCTCCACAGAGACGGATATTGCTACCTTTGCGTAGAGAACTCTCGCAATACCTACTAACCATCAAGCACTTCTCGGCACATGCTAGAGGGCAGAGGAATCACAGTTTAACTGATCATAACCCGCTAGCAAAAGGCATTAAGAGCGAAAATGATACATACTCGCCTCGAGAAGTAGACACATTGCTAACATATCACAGTTCACTAGTGATATCCAGCAACGTAAAAAGGGGAAGGACTCTCAGGCGGCAGACGCATTCTCTCCCCCCCCGATTTTAGCGAAATGATATATAATACAACGTCTACAGTTTAGATTCGAGATTGTTAAGAGACGTCAAGAAACTGATCAAGAATTACAAAATTACTGTCAAATAAAATGCTCAGCCTGAAAATGAAACACGTGCCTCACCTAAGGAAGAGTCCTGATTTACCTGTGACACCGGACGAAAGCGGTCTCTCGACTTTCGTTCCCAAAAATAGCGGCGGTTAATATTAAGAACGTCATTCATGTCTCACCCTGGCCGTGACATCTTGATAACTAATTCACGCCAGTAATATGCCCAATCTTCAGAAAGATGTACATAAATGGGTCATGAGGAATGTTTCGGCGTGTAAACAACAAAGTGCGACCAACAGATTCACACATCCCGGAGTTTTACCCCAACCGGAGCGCCGTTTCGTACACGTAACATATCGACTTAGTGGGCCCTTTACCGCGTTCAAATGTTTACGTACCTGTTACATGTATAGAATAGGTTTACGAGGGGTTCCCTAATACAGTACGACGCGGACCGCCTACCGACACAGTAGCCAAAGTCTTCATACAAAATGGGTGACCATTTTGGTACACCTGTACCAATAAACGACAGACAGAGGGGATCAATTCGAATCTGAAACTATTTCAGTAACATGGCTAAAATCGAGGCTCAAACAGAATTCGAATGACGGCGTATCATCTCAAGCGAAAGGAATGGTAGAAGCGGTGCCATCGTCAACTAAAGGGCCGCTCTATCTGTCATCACAACCCCAGGAGGCACGTGGACAAATTCATACCATTTGTTTGTTGGGGGACTACGAACAGCTGTCAAAACGGATCACATGTCAGCAGCAGAACTAGTTTTCGTGATCACTCTGAGGGACTACCAGGTGAGTTCATTTACCATCAACCGGACAGTGAGTACACACGCTGACTAGGAACTTGACGCAGACCAAACTGCGGGACCAACTGTCTAAACTTAAACGATTAATACTCTTATGACAGCAGAGGGACACTTTTTTTACCTAAGGGATAAGCAGTTGCTCGCAGTCTGGATAGATGTGACAAAGTAAAGCACCCTAGCCCTCCTTTGAAGGTCCTTTAAGTTCATTTCACAAGAAACATAAGTATGTTGTGTACAAAAAAGGAAACATCGCACTCAGTAAGTATTGATAGGCTAACAACGGCCCCCTAGAGAAGGAACACCATACGGGTTATGACCGTGATCTAATCAAATAAAACACGGAATCAGCAAATAAGAACATAAAGGCTACAAATGGTAACTAAAAGCGTTAGGTGGCTAATGTTATTCAGGCGGGGATGTCCACAGCTATAGTTTCGGTCCTCTCCTTAAAAAATCAATTAACAATAAATCACGTAACTCCTGAAATTTTGAGTTAGGAAATATTGAAAATAAATACAGAAAAAAGTAACAGGTATAAAACGAAAACAAAAAAGCTATGTTTCTTATGTCTAATGTCGACAAACGTCGACAATCGAAATATAAGCACGATTTTACCCACAAATTCTCCCGGACCGTATCTTGATGTAGAAACGGTAGTCATTTGTTTTTTAGGAAATATGAATACTTAAAAATAATTCTAAACAACTTGGCGAGCAAATAACGCGTAAAAATCTATCAATGAGGTACGTGTTGTGACTGTTTTGCCTGCACGAAACTAATCATTTTTCTAGATTCTCAATTATCAGTTTCAGATGCCATAAACACGCAATGAACTTCAAAGTTAGAGAGAAATTTATACCCCCCCAATAAAAGAAAGAAAAAGAAAAAAATCAGGCGAGTTTAAACTTTTACACTGAATTTACTATACACACTTAGTACGGGGCAGGTATATTGGCGTAGGACTAGTAGTATATTAATGTAAACACTGCTAGAAACAACTTCTGTTTTGAATACAACTTTGACGCAACATACTATTCGAACGTGTGTGTTTTCCAAGCGAAAATATAAGTGCCATATTGTTCGACGTTTATTAGGTCTATATATTTTGGCCGACAATTATAAATATAACTAAGCTAATTAGAGGTAACTTACTAAATTTCATTACTCTAGCTCCTTACTGTAGGATGTACATTCTAAGATTTTAAATTCTGTTGTCAGATTTTCCAATCTTTTAGATCCTAAATAATAAATAAAAAAATAAAAAAAAAACTTTATTTTGCTAGCTATAGCAAACTAACACTACAGCTAATTAACTCATAATAGTTCACGGATAGCCAATCTAAAAATTGTCCTAGCCCTTGGCAATCATGTAATATGATTGATTAATTAATGAACTATTAACAAACCTGGTCGATAAACTTATATAAAATTACCATTATTGTGTGGTTACTCCTAGCATCATTACAAACAATTATATAAATCCATACATGATCATAGACATAGGTTGGATAAACTTTCCCCGGTTTAACTCTATGCCTCTCAGATAACCACATAGTTTTCATCCATTTTATCGACATTCGAACTCTTATCAACTGGAGATATCCTCCGGTACCTTCAATACATCTACATTAGCATATGCTTTCGCATTGACTGACAGCTTCATCTGGCCCTAAGAGTCTAAGCATTCTCATATTCTTGGTACCAATTTTTTTTATTTTTCATAAGCGATTTTGCTAGAATTTTCACCTGAAATGGGTACTGTAGTACCCACTGTTACGAACAGTCACAAAAAGGCGCCGTCCACATGTTCAGGTTGCCAAGTTGACCTGACTTTGGCAAATACACGCACGTATATAATATACTATTCTTTTTTTTCAAAGAAAAAAGATTTTTTCTAATACGTGGCGTACACAAGTTCTAAACCATATGTATTTTCTTTCAGATGGCCAAGCCGTCCCGGAAACCAAACACATAACGGAGAAACGAACACTTATCAATTGTCACTATATATTATATATGTATCTATATAGGGGGATTGTTATTTTAAATTTTATGGGTCAGACATTGGAGCAATTTCTTTTAGTGTTGTTGATTTTCATCGTTTTCGTTTTGTTCTAAAGTAGATTCTTCTTTATTTTTACTTGAGGGGAAGGGACGACAGACGACAGTTTGGCAACGTAGAACTTGAGTACCTGCGTACTCAGTTCACGTGACCATGCCTCAATTAGCAATATAATTAAATTGTCTAATCCAAAATCACAGAGTTGGGAGGTAGTACAGAGTCTAGTCTACCATGGAAGGGGATAGATGACCGAGAAGATTTAGAAAATAATGACCAAGTAAAGAAAAATTATGATAAGTTCAGAAACTTAGGCAGGAGTTTGAACACCTGATGCCGAAAGAAGCATGGTCAAACATCGCGTACCTCACCAACATGGTGTTGGGTAGCCCGCCTCGCTGGTATTTCCTCGAGATCCTACTTTCTTTCCTACCCCTTATTTTCAAGCTCAGTCACTATTAAAAAGGTCCAAGTTCCCAAGTAATTGTGAACTAGGCTAATACGCTGCAAAACGAGATGATTTTGTTTGGTATGTTGATGCGAACCAACGTTTCCTCCGGAAGTCCTTCTAGGAGGGAGCTAAGTACAACATCCAGCTTGACTAGTTAAAATTTTTCCACTATTCAAAACTTAGCATACTGCCAACACACAGAGTTTAGGCTCCAGTATTCATTTCCTTCCCTTATTTGCATCATAGGGATTATATTCCATTAGTTTATAATATGAATGTTTGAGAAATTTATTGTGTGATGTTTGAAAACGACATAGAAACCGCGCTCCACTGATCTTGCTGCCCACGCTATTGAATAAAGCCTATTCCCATAATACTCTGGCGTTCTTGTATCACTAAATGGATATACCTATCGTTAAAGAGCTTCTGCTTTCACTAACTTTGGAACGAAAATCTATTGCAAACCAAAGTTGGCAAGGTTTACGTTTCGTGCTTCACGAAATAAATGAATAATGGGAACTACCCCAAGATACCTCCTTAACTAC
>JALJAT010000501.1:0-13988 GCA_034768735.1 Schistosoma mekongi | reverse complement strand
TATACTCTCTGTCTATCTGTCTATGGTCCACATGTTATCTAAATATTCAGTCTGTCTATCTATTGTCTATCAGCATGGGCTAATGTCTGTTACGGACTTACTCTGTCTGTGTCTGTCTTACCGACTTTCTATCTAGCCCCTGTCTGTTACCTGTTCCTTGTCTGCTAACTGTCCATATGTCTATCTCTCTGTCTGTTTATTCTGGGTTGTCCGTATTATCTGTCTCCTGTCTGTCTGTCTATGTCTATCTATTATCTATCGATCTATCTATGGGTCGCCTCATCTGTCTTCTGGCTGTCTGTAGTCTGGCGGGCGGTCGGTCGCTCTGTCTAGCCACCTGCATGTCTATGTTCCTTGGCTGAATAACTGTCCATAGTCTATCTCTCGTCTGTCTATCTGTCCGTATATCTGTCTGTCTATTTGTCTGTATTATGTCTTCTCTGTATGACCACCTGTCTCTCTATCTGTCTGTCATTCTGTGTTGCTGTTTGCTCTATGTATCTTTCTCTCTATTTAAATATCTATCTATGTGTCTGTCTGTCTACCATATGCATTCTGTCTAAGTACCTTGATATCTATTTATCGTTATGTCCTAGCTTATCTATCTGTGTCTGTTTGTCTGTCTGTTGTGTCATTAAGGTGTCGGTCAAATCTGTCTATATATATGTGTGGTAAGGGAAGGTCTATCTGTCTCCTATGTCTTTTATACGTCAATCTAACTATTTAATCTATCTGTCTTTTCATAGTCCTATCTGGTATGGACGCCTCTACATGTATTCAATGTGTCTATTGGTTTGTCTATTGTCTATATGTCTAACTGCCTGACTTCTGTGTTATCGTTGTCTAGATGGCTATATCTATATTGAATATCTATCTATGTGTCTGTCTGTCTTGTCTGTTGACACGTACAACACTAATTTTCATATCTATTACTTAAATCAAACGTTTACTGAATCAACACTAATCCGAAATTGAGGTGCATTATGTGGATCATTAACAATTACAAATACTATTAATAAATTGGAATGAACTTTTTTGTCTATTGGTCCTTAATGCATATACCATGGTTGAACGAAGTTATTGAGATTGTCTTGTTAACTACATGTAACTACCTTCGAGTTTTTTAACTCAGTGTACACTGTTTGAAGATGTTCTTATTGTGGCTACTATAAATTTTATTGCGTGAAGAAAGAAAGGAGGGTTTTTGTTGTTCGATGCGAACGCCAATGCAATGGGTCCTATGATAATGCGCTACTGACCACCTCAGGCCACCTCCCCCTCCAGACCGACAATAGAGAACCAGACTTGGACCTGGAAAACGGAGAACTGAGAAAGTATTTATTTTATCAATGCTGTTATATATACATAAAGCTGAATCACACATTAAACCAATCAAGAATCCTAACATTGATTACGGAACAAGGAAAGAGTGCAGTGAATGGGGCAACTTGTCACAGCTAAGCCACTTTAGTTTATAGTACTAAACAATATACAAGTAAATTACTAATGGAAAGGACCGGGCAAGGGGAAACATAACATTCCATAGAAATGAATGACTACATTATCCACAGTTTATAAGTAATTGGAATAATTTTCTAAAAGTTCCCGAAGAAGTCAATCTTCGTTAGGTGCCTGGCATATCATAAATAATCAAGTTGATCGCATAACTCAATGACCACATGTAGTAGTTACAAATGAGGTGTTAATTGATTGAATATGTCACAATTGATTTACCAGGGTAACCATCCACACCAGGGACACTGAACAGCTATTTCGTTCTAGTAATGGAACTCTCTACAGCGCGTACTTACTCCTGATCCTTACCGGGAGATTCAGGTTGACTGCGTAACGCTCAATCCTTTGAACCACTGGTCGGCATAAAATGGTAGCCTTCCCGACTCCCACTGAAGCCCGTGATGCGAATCTTGAGTGCGCACTGTGAGGATTCGCCACACTCAACTAAACAGTATTCTGTGGCTCCCTGGCTTATATGTGCCCGGCAACATCAACCTGTGACATTACAGTCAATTAAAATTACTAACCTCCATAAAAATAACCATACAAGTGAAGATTATATATTGGTGAATTTCGATGTATGATCATGTCATTATTTGCTAGATCATTTTAGCCGTAATAGTTTTCGTTATTGACGTCTTAAACTGTAGGACTGTGTGTCGTTCTTTCGACTTACTTAGCACTTTTTAATTACTTGAACATTCTGTGTGTGTCCATCCTATTAACCTTTACCACCTTTATTGTTATCTGATAATTTATCATCAGAAACATGACATATACTGAATACTAGTCAAATAATCATAGTTTGTTTTGTTTCTTCCTCCTAACTTAAAACCGTTATGTATTGGTTCTGTTACAAGGAATTTACATGGATTTTAGATGTACTGACTTGATTCTGCATATTAATTTCATATCACCATTTATCTGAATTAGAAAACCACTAATCATAAGGAACTGGCGCTGGAAGATATTTTGTCTTAGTATGAGAGCTCTCCGTATGTGCATCGACGCCCCATACTGGGTCTACTAACCCAGACTTTCTAGCTCCGCAGCTAAAGCTTTATCATTAGATCCAGTAATTTGACTCTAACATCATTTATGATACATTTGACGAGCTTATCCATTGGCCATCGGTGGATAATTCCCTCCCACCCACTATACGGTGAACTCCACCGGTGATAAACGGTTTATCTCAATTCACATCAATTCATCTATCATGTGACCATTCGACGAACTCCCTATCGCTCAACTCCACCTTGTTCTCAATACGTTGCATTTCATTTTACTATCTTTTCTTTCTCTCTCTGTAACATTTACACCTCAATATCGATTTTAATCGCATCGTTGACTCTTATGAAATTCACGTTTCAACGTTAAAACAGACACATGATTAAATATCATTACGATTCCCTATGATCTACATTCGACCATTGTGATGATCTTAATATGATTCCACCACACACACACCCAGATTTAAAACTCTACCCTACACCGAACTATATACTCATTAAATCAGATAGTTACTATGCTATAGAATTAGTTTTATAGTTAATGATTATGGATTGTGTTAGTAAATCTGACAATAGTAAGTTCAACTGTTAAGAACTGTCTTACAGTTGGTATGATAAAGACAAAGCACCATTTAACACAGAATAAGAAGAAGAAGAAAGGTGAAAGGAGTAGAAGTTAATATAATCAAATCGTCTCTCAATAGATTGCCATTTTTTTGTTAACAATGTACACATGCTTAGTAAAAGTGTTATTAGAAATGAACTGGTGGAGTCTACGTGCGTGTGTGTGTACTGTAGCTAGAAAGTAAATGATCCCTTTCAATATTGTATAAATATTGTAGTTAGGACAGCAATCGAAACATATCACATTAAATATTGTTTACGTTAGATTATACTATTAAGGTCGGAATTCCAAGACGTTACGTTTCGTTCTATGTGGTAATCGTTGGCTGAATGTACCCCATCCGAATTTTTATGTTCGCAACCATGATTCGAACGTTGTTCGTTTTGTGCCAACGGCCACCGTTTTCACACACTTAACTATGTTTTGCAACTTAAGAGATATATCGAGCATCCACTCGGATGCACATATAAACAACAGAAGACTGATCAACTCAGTCTATAACAAACCAATTGTAAGAAAAAGATCGTCCTTAAATAAACAATGAACAGATTGTAATTTATGTGTTTAGTGAGTATACACCGAAATTTAACTGGGAAAATGCAAGGGGGGTTTATTCGACAAGAAACTCTGAACCTAGCTGGTAAGGATGGTTACACTCTCCGCCTCTCCCCTCCACCCTCAACCCAATACACTAGTAACTTTTATTATTGCCGATTCTCTGTGGTATCGATGATTTAACTTATTTACTTCAAGTTCTGTATGCTAAGTTTTCGTTAACTTGATTGACTGCTGATTTTCTTAATTCCAGTATAGATTTTTACATTTTCGCCTACGCCTTCTCAATTTTACATACATTTGTATATTTTATGCTGTGTGTGTGCAGTCAAAGTTGATATGTACCCTGGACTAAGTAAACTAAGTTACATATGATTAATCAGAACCCAACGTACCACTGCGCCAACCATCATCTATTCATTTTTATCTCTAGTAACGTATTACACAAGATATTGAATTCACTGGTCCAATCATCTCATACGTCCCTACTGGTCACACGCATTCGATTCAGTTGTTTTTTTAAAATCTTGATTATTGTACACTCTTCGTTTATCTTTTTTGTTTCTTCGATCTTATTTGCTTCTTTTGTTTAAACATTCTGGGCACTGGGACCCCATATCCCCTTATCTATCGTAAATGACAACACCAATTGTTATATCGACGAAACGTCGTCTTAATTGATTTGATCTTGTGTTGAACAGGAGTTCTTAGTCATCCTTGCACTTCTGCCTAATGCCCACACATCCATCGCGGCCGCAAATTGAGAAGAAACATAACCTATGAGTCACCAGACGTATCAACATTGTCTTTCATAAGCCTAACCCAGTAGTCCAACCATTTGAAAATCAACATCATACAAATAGAACACAGTATTAGAGACACTGCTACTAAGTATGCATAATGCAAGTCACTGTTTTACATAAATGGAAATCATTATTAACAGACAGTGGCTCAATCGGAGAATAAGGCAAAAGGATATAATAATAAGGATGGAACTTGAATGTTACTATTACCACCACGGCGGCAATTGAAATAATCTACCTATCAAAGTCCCTAAAGTCAGGTGTTTCTACCTGGAATCATCCAGTATGACATCATTTCTCGCCTACGTTAATGTTATCCGTACACCTGCATTGTACCTACCTGCTGTGTTGTACTCTACTTAAGGTCCTTTTTATTTATTTCATTTCAAGCATTTAAGACTTACCCACCTGTCCCCACTGTGCTCCATCGTCCACTCTGTTATGTAGCCGAACGTTGAATGAATCGAAATATCTAATGACAGTTGAATTATAAAATTCCCCGGCCCGCTACACTAATCATCTACAAGGATCTAGAAAATCCATACAAATTTTTGATACAAATGTGGCTGATAACTTTAGCATTTAGTTAGGCCTACTTAATAGCGATAACTTATCAACATACGCGATCTACAATTCCGCCTGTCCCTCCCTTCTTTACAACGACAGTATCATTCACTTTTCTTTTTCACTATTGAAGTATTGACAGAATCAATATGTCAGTCATATACAGGAACCCTCTTTCGAATTAAGGACACTGTGACAAGATAATGTATGGGTGGAGGGGGTGAGTTATAGTGCCACTGTTGTCAAGTCTCATCCAAGGCTGATCCAATATCTACTTACTCTTAGTTTTTAATGGAACCAATTCTATTTACAGAATACATTGGATTCCTTAAATACTCGTACAAACACATACTCTTCGCGTACATACAACAACCATTTAAGTGCAATTATTATAACATGAACCTCCCGCCTGAAGCCCCCTAGGGTTGTTCCACGATTCCACGCCGATAATAGAGGAGGGTTTGGACAATGGGATCACCAACCCGCATCCTGTAGAACAACAAACTAGCTATAACATGTGAATATCATTGTACTTTATGGATAGGTATCATTTATCAAGTAAGATAACAAATTTAACATGAAATTTTTTTCGATTATTTCCCTCCCCCACACCATTTCTCAGCCACCCCATCCATCTCACCTTAGTGTCACGAGATATCAATACTACCTCATTTCCTAATGTGACAGACATAAATAACTGTCACGACATTATATGAAATCCGATCACATGTCTTTAGGTCTACTGAGAACTTAATTCAAAACTTATTAGTAGATGCTTTTAATTATTCTGACCGCTGGAAACGTTGGTAAATCCATATCAGATTTCAAAAAGGCGAACCTACTATCCACTTCGTTGTTCTTGGTGCAAACGACTAGTGGACCTGCTCCCTGCGTGCGAACCCTACATGCAGTTTGTCATTTGCAAGAAGCCATCTCAAAAGAATCTGTTTAACTAGAAATCAAATGTGAGGACAGCAAGCATATCATGTTACACACATACACTTTAATGTTTTCTGTTAGGGCGTCTATAAGTGTACATATCCGGCATACATATTTTCTACAAGATAGATGGATATTGGGCATTGATATCTGGAACAGCAGTATTTTAGGGTGATCGGGATTTTGTATATGTTTTCTCACAAACGTCACTATACCACAAGATGCATTCACCATTCGGCCATAAAAGTTTTCATGAATTGAACCTTCTAGGTAAAGAATTTGCCCTCACTTTGACGCGAAAAATGAGTGGTGACTTCAAAAAGCTGACGTATGCCATAATTGTTTCACTGTAAGTGTTCCGTCTACAAGACTACTGTGGAACAGTGACCCCTCCAAAGCCCCATTTAGATATGTATAATATATGGTACGGAGTTTAGGTTTCAAAACAACTCGACTGATTATGATGTACTGTAACTCCGCCTGTAGTCTCCTAGGGTTACCTGTGACGGTCCCGACCCGGGTAAAGGATGGTTGGGCATGGGTCCCCTAGCATTCCCCATCCCGTAACAAACGCACTTGCGAAAAAACAAACGCTCCAGACTTTCAAGCTACACACTTAAATTCTGCCCTGTAGTGAAAGGATTGTTATCTGACCCCCTCATGATTGAAAGCCGAAATTTTTCTCGGACGTCAGCCGGGCCTCCGGATGCCCCCCCGGCCCTCCCACACTCAGAACAATGTTTTAGTAGGTACAATAAACCAACCATAAGAAAAAACCCCACCCCCCCTAAAATGGATGTTCGAACAATGTGGAGAGCGTGAGACATCAATACGCGGCAGAAATGAATGAGATCAGCTCGACAATTCTCCGATCATAGAACCATTTGGACTCAGCTAAAACAGAAACATTGGCTTCGGAGAGATGCTACTATACTCCGGCCAAGAAGAGGAAAATGCTTTCTCACACCAGCACGTTGCTTCTGTGCTGTCAGAAAAGCACGTATGCACATTGTGGGTGCGGGAGACCACATGGGGCCCGGCAATCATCAAGGCATCTTTCAAACAATGAAGAAAGGATTACAATGATATGGCCGTATGTTATGCACTCAACCAACGACGGTAACGAAGAAGACAAGATCAGTTTTACGATAGACTGCAATCAATTATAGCAAAGTGTCGAGGAAAGGATCTGAACAATCTGATTCGGGGATCCTTTCACCCCTGCCAAAGTCTGACGTCCCCCACAATCGGATACGAAGACTCATAGGGACGACGGACTCGGGAGATAGAAACCGAAATGGGAACAGCACTTCTCAAACCTATGTCCAACTAATTATTATGGGTGGTACAATATTTCCCCCCCCCCACAAGACCATACACAATGCGACATGGGTCCACCGATCATCTACAGAAGAATCAAATCGATCATATATGTACATAAAAAAATTTAGAATATCAGAAGAGGGTAAGAACCAGGAGAGGAGCGACATAAAGCTTCAGACCACCACCTGGTGTTTCTAAAAGAAACGAAGCTACAGAAGGCAGTGGACAACTGGAGTAACAGCAGTACAACGTTCATACAGCTTTTCCTCCTAGATACTGACAAACAAGTATTCAAATATCCTCAACAACAGGTTCGCAAGCCTTACAATATCGACTGAAAGAAAGAAGAACCACTATGGAGGCAACTGGAAAGAGATCATGAAGCAACTAACGTCACGTGTTTAGTAGGTTTCTACCCATAGCCCCTTATGAGGAATGGATCTCCACTGATACTTGATCAAAATTCACAAAGGATGAACACGAGATAGAATCAACAACATCCGCCAAGAGTAGAAAATCAATCACAAACTGCGATACACACGAAGCAAACTCCAGCCTGAGAGAAGAGCGGTAGAGCCGACAAACGCGAACAATACTATAATCTCTCGCGCCCGGCCCGGCTCAAACAAGCCGCCAAGACGAAGGTCGAAATAATTAAGCAGCTATACCCGACACAACGAAGAAACCTGGCAAGCAAACATGTGGTAAACCAGAGCGACCCGTCAAAAACAAGGGGGAGGCAAGACACTCAATGAATTGAATAACAAAAGAATAGGTGGGTAGAACACTTGAGGAACTCCTAAATATTCCAGCTCCACTGAACCCACTGGGACTTCGACGATCACCGCACAGATCTCCCGATAAGATTTCACTCCCCCACTATGGGAGAAATCAAGATTGCCATCAACAAAATCAAAAGTGGGAAGGCAGCAGGACCTGATAATAACCAAGCTGAGTACTCAAGTTAGATAACGACCTAAACAGCAAGATACTCCACATTTTATTTCAAAGTAATTGGGGAGAACAAGTTCCAGGCTGCATCACTTTCAAGCAAGGACATCTTATCAAGATACCAAAGAAATGAATTTCTGAGCCTATGTGTCAACTATAAGATGTGATTCGATCCACTAAGGAATCGAATCCCTCTATAGTTGCCACTTTTGCTCAACTTCCTGTCTTTGGGTATCTGATAAATGTCCCTTCCTTTCCATCTGCAGCCGTCACTTGTTCTCCTCCCCTATACTTTTGAATAAAATGTGTAGTATCCTTGCTGTTAGGTCGATACTAAAAAAACTTGAGTACTTCAGCGGTATATTATCAGGTCCTGCTGCCTTCCCCCTTTGATTTGTCTGATGGGCCATCTTGATTTCTCCCATCGTTTGGGTTGGGGAAAACAAATCCCCCCCCTATCGGGAGATCTGTCGGTGCTGCTCGACGTCCAGTGGGTTCAGTGGAGATGGCCTATTTAGGAGTTCCTCAAAGTTGTGCTACCCACCTTTCTGTAGTCTTCCATCCAGCTGTCTTCGCTTTATTCTCGGTTCACCAGGGCGCTCGCTCAAAAATGTTTGCTCGTTGCCAGTATTCTTCGTTCGTCTCGTATAGCTTTTCATATTTCCTTCTCTGCGGATTTTTCCAGCTGACGTTGAAAGCCTTCTATGTTTCAGTTTGTCGGCTCTAACGCTCTTCGCTACTTGCTTATTTGCTTCGGTGGTATTCAGTTTTTGTCCCCTGGAGTTTCTCTACTCTTGTTCGGCTGTTTGTTGATTTCTATCTTCTTGTTCCGCCTTTGTTGATTTTGATCAATGTCTTCGGTGGAGATCATTCCTCATAATGGTGCTTCTTGGGCATAGACAGCTACCGTTGACGTTAGTGCCATTCATTGATTCTTTCCAGTTGCCCATCCTAGTGGTTTCTTTTTCTTTCAGTAGAATCTTGTAAGGCTGGAACCTGTTGTTGAGAGATATTTTGAATTCCTTGAGGTTGTCGTATCTGGGAAAAGCTTATTGAACCGTTGATACTGTGTTACTCCAGTTTGGTCCACGCTTTCTTTAGCTTCAGTTTCATTTTAGAAACCACCGGTGGTGTCTGAAGCTATGTCAGCTCCCTCTCCTGGTTCTTACACTTCCATTGTATTCCTAATTTTTATTGATACCTAATGAATCGATTTGGATTTCTTGTAGTATGATCCGGTGAGACCCATGTAGCCTTGTGTATGCGTTTGGGGGGGGGGGAAATATTTGTACCACCCATAATAATTTTGTTGAAACCACATGATTGTAAATCTTTCACTTGCATTCTATCTCCCTGTCCCTGTCGTCCCTTGTCTCTTCATATCCATTGTTGTCTTCCGCTTTGGCGTCTGAGGTCCCCATCCTATTGTCGATCCTCTTCCTCGCACCTGCCTATATTGATTGCAGTCTACCGTAAACTGATTCCCTGTCCTTCGTCGTCTACCTCGTGGTTGGTCTAACACACTCCCTATTTCATTGTAATCCCTGTCTCATTGCCTTTGACAGCGAAGCTTTGATTGATTCAGTCCTGTGGTTCCATCCCACAAGTGCATTACGTGCTTTTCTGACAGCATCAGAGCCAACGTGTTGGGTTGAGAAGCATTTTCCTTCGTTGGCCGGAGTATATAGCATCTCTCCCGAGCCAACTCTTTCCGTTTCCTGACTCCAATGCGTTTTTCTCCATGATTCCGAGTATTGTCAAGCTGTTCTCTTCATTTCGCGCTATTTGGACTTTGTCTTCACGCTCTCCCCCATTGTTCGAACTTCCATGTACCTATAAAAATCTTTGTTCTGGTTGTTAGAAGGGGGGCATCGACCGCTGAATTCCGAAAAATTTCGGATTTCATCATTGAGGCCTCACACACACTCCTTTCCACCCCGGGCAGATTCTTTAACCTTTCAGCTTGCTTAATCTGGTTACGTCTTTCTCTTTGCAAGCTTGCGTTTTACGGGATTGGGATGCTGACCCATGCCCAACCCTCCTTACGCCGCCTCCGGACCGTAGTCCCCGATGGCAGACCTACAGGCGGAGCTCCTACATCTCTACACATTCTCACGACGTTAATGTGTTTCTGAAACTAAAACTCCGTTCCATAGTATCTCATACATACTCGACCCTCGAAAACCCCTCTTTTCCGCACTGCGTCCATTCGCTGTAGACGCCACATACCCAAGTGAAAATATGGGAACTGGAGTTTTTGAAGTCAACTACAGTTTTAAGAGTCAAAGTGAGCAAATTACTTTACCTAGAGGTTCATTACAGAAAACTTTATGCCGAATGTTTAATGCATCTTGGTGGTATGTGACCGTTTGCGGCAAACTATATACAAATCGTCACCCTAAATACTGACGTTCCAGATATCAATTGCCCAATATCCATCCATCTTTGTAGAAATAGTATGCCGGATATTTACACATTATAGACGCCCTACAGAAAACATTAAATGTATGTTAATCATACTAGTCTTTCACATTTTGATTTATATTTAAACAATTTCTTTTGAGATGCTTCTGCAAATGACAACTGCATGTAGGGCTCGCGGTCCCTAGTCTTCTTACTGACCACGCTCCGAAGCGTGGAAGTAGGTCGCCTTGTTGAAATCTGATATGGATATTCTCAACGTTTCCAGCGTCAAATTATTACCCAGCACTAATAAGTTTTGAATTAAGTTTCTTCCAGTAGACATAAAGACATGTGATCGATTTCATAATAATGTCTTGACGTTATTATGTCGTCATTAGGAAATGAGGTAGTAGTTGATATCTCGTGACACTAAGGTGTAGATGGGATGGGTGGGCCTGAGAAAATGTGTGTGCGCGGAAATAATCGAAAAAATTTTCATTTTACATTTGTCTATCTTACGTGAGACATGTACCCTACTCCCATCAACGTACAACCTCGATATCACTATGTTTAGCTAGTTTGTTGTCTACAGGATGGGGTTGGTGATCCATGTCCAACCCTCCCTCAATCGGGCTTGGAATCTGTAACAACCCTAGGGGGTTCAGGCGGAAGTTACATTTTACTAATTGCACTTAAATGGTTGGATATGTACGCGAAGAGTATGTCGTATTCAGGTCACTACGAATTCCAATGTATTCTGTAAATCTAATTGTTTCTCCATTAAAAACTAAAGTAGAGATATTAACTCACATGGATGAGCTTGGACAAACAGTGTGCATCTACTCACACCCCTCCCCCAACATTATCCTTGTCACAGTGTCCCTTATGCGAAGAGGGTTCCTGTATATTGCTGACATTATTGATTCTGTCATTACTTTTCAACTATTGACAAAGAAAAGTGAATTTCATTACTGTTCGTTTGTAAAGAGAGGGAGGGACCAGGGCGGAATTGGGAGATCGCTTGGATGCGTGATTTAAGTTATCGCAATTTATAGAACTAACTAATGCTAAAGTATCAGCCACCATTTGATTAGCAAAATTTTTTAGTCATTTTTCTAATCATTCATTATATGATTAGGGTACGGGGCCGGAATTTTCTCCTAATTCAACCCGTCAGTATGAGATTTCGATTCATTCAACAGTCGGTCCTAAAACACTGAAACATGGCACGTGGACAGGTATGTGGGTAAATCTACTTCAATGCTTGAAATGAATACAAAAAGACCTTAAGTACGGAAATACAACACACATAGTGTACATTCGGTGTTCGGATAACAATTAACATAGCGAGAAATAGATGTCATACTGGATGTTCCAGGTAGAACACTACTTTAGGACTTTGTAGAAGATTATGTCATTGCCTCAGTGGTGTAAAGTAAACATTTCATTTCCATCATTATTATTATTATCTTTTTTGCCTTATTCTCCATTGAGCCACTGTCTGTTAACGTGAGGTCCATTTATGTACAACAGTTACTTATTATGCATACTTATTACAGTTCTCTACTCTGTGTTTCTATTTTGTATTGATGTTGATTTTTCTAACTGGTTGACTACTTGGTATGCTTTATGCAATACCATTGATACGCTTGTTGACTCATAGGCTTATGTTCTTCTCATTTGCGGCCGCGATTGAGTGGGCTTAGGCAGAAGTGCAAGGATTGACTAAGAACTCGTTCACACAAGATCAAATCATAATTGACCGTACGTTCGGTGATAACAATGTTGTTCCATTACGACGTATCAGGGTAGCATGGGGTCCCAGTAGACCCCAAATGTTACACAAGACCCAAATCAGATCGAAATACCATACCAAAAAGACAACGGAGTGTTACAATAATCAAGATTTTAAAAACAACTGAATCGAATGCAGTGTGACAGATAGGAGAGGTATCGCTTGATTTTGCGACCATGAATCAACTCACTCTGCTTGTATATTACAGTGTATCAGAGATAAAAATGATATAGATGCCTTTGCCCAGCGCGTCACCCGGTTTCGTACCAATCTCTGCGCCGTATGCCCTACCGTCCCCTACATCATCACTCTTGACTCACACCCACACTACATACTACAATTTCTGTAATGATAAGGCGTTAGGCGCATGTTAAATATATAACTTGGAAGTAATGAAAATCAGCATCACTCAGTTAACGAACTTAGCATACAGACGGAAGTAAATAAGTTCAATCATCGATACATCAGAGAATCGGATATAGATAAAAGTTACTATGTGTATTGGGTAGGTGTAGTGGAGAGTGTAACCAATACCTCTACAAGCCTAGGTTCAGAGTTCTTGTCGAATACCCCCCCTTGCATTTTTCCCACGTTAAATTTCGTGTATACTACACTAAACACATAAATTACAATCTGTTCATTGTTTATTTAAGACGATCTTTTATCTTACCATTGGTTTGTATAAGACTGATAGTTGATCAGTCTCTGTTGTAGTATATGTGATCCTGAGATGACCCGCCTCGTATATCGATTAATTTGCAAACATAGATTAAGTGGTGAACACGGGGCGTTTGGCACAAACGACAACGTTCGAATCCTGGTGGCGAACATCAACATTCGGATGGAGGTACATTCAGCCAACGAGTACCAAATGAACGAAACGTACGTCAATGGATTCCGCTTACTAGTCATAATCTAACTTAAACCAATATTTTAACTGTTAGTTAGATGCTGTCCTAACTCAATATATACAATTATTTGTAACTAGTCATTTAATTTCTAGCTACAGTACCCCACACACTCACGTCCTACTTCCACAGTTCATGTCTAATAACACTTTTTACTAAGCATTCCTTTTCATTGTAACAAAAATTGCATCTTAGTGACGAGAACGATTTGATTAGATTAACTTCTACTCCGTTCACTTTCTTCTCTTCTTCTTCTGTTGTTACAAGGGTTATTTTCTTATTCATTACAACTGTAGACAGTTTCTTAACATTTATACTTAACTATGTCATATTCTACACAATCACTAATCATTAACTATACCGAATTCTATAGCATAGTAACGTCTTATTTATGTATATGTTATGTAGGGTTTAGTGTTTAACTATGGGTGTGTGTGTGTGGGATATATACGATACTCACCATGTTTCTGCATGTAATCATATGGAATCGTAATTATTCCCTCTTGATGTTTCTGTTTAAGTGAACGTATTTCATTAAGGTCAACGATGAGATAAATCGTAATATGATGCTGTGCAATATGCTTACGATGAGAGAAA
>JALJAT010000500.1:0-13989 GCA_034768735.1 Schistosoma mekongi | reverse complement strand
ACTACTCATATCACCACAACTAAAACTCACGTCACATCACCTCACCTACTCTCCATCTCGTCATCAATACCTCATCAACGTTCAATAACAACTCTAAACTAACGCTAACAACTCTTACAAACACATTTATGCATAACAACTACCTTCGCCAAATTCATCTCAACCACATGCAATCTTCACACACATCACTCTCACGTTCATTCACATAGCACTTCTATCAACCTAATGTCATTCAAACAACGACATCAGCATGTACACTAGCCCACGATCATTCAACCACCTGCCACTTCACTATAGGTCCAATTCCACAGTGAATACTTTAGCATTGCCGGCATACATGTTGCCAAATCTCACTGAAACACAAAAAACACACACTCTCATTTTATAAATTGCACGCTCACTCTCCCACTCACTATCTCTCAATCTCTCCTCATACACCACCAATCAAGCACAGATAGTCCAATCACAATCTTCGTAGCACTGTCTCACCTATCACATACTACATACAATCAGCACATCATTAATCCTGTTGAATGAATTCACTAAAAACCCCGTACGTGTTCATTTTGTAATATTGCAAAATTTCACCTATCCAATGCATATATATTCCATGTTTATGCCACCTCCACTTGCATACAAAAAGCATTCCACAATTTACTACTTGAAATATGCAGGAGAGAACAAATCGGAAGGTACCCACATGGGACTGACGATCGAAGAACATTGTATTGAGACGATAAAAGAAGATGTCCCTTGGGCAATAGTCCGTCTGTCATTGTTTTGAAAGCAGATTTGTAAGTGCTCATGTGGACAAATAAATGTGGAGCTTGCACATTAAGTCTAGTGAATCATTAGTGTGAGATTTAATGAGTAGTATTATAACGTGGATAATCTGGCAACCAACAGCTGCAGTGCTTGCGTTTATTCTAGTAAATAAAATAAAAAAAAAAAAAAAATTAATAAAATAGGTGATTTTTAAAACCAACATCACAGTTGACTATTTCTGCCTCCCACCTATCTTCCACTAAGATTTGATTTCAATTAAATTCTTTTTAACTATTATGGATGCAAACAAAGGTTCGCTATATTATTTCATCAATCAACATTAACTTCATTTAATTGAAAAAAAAACGGGGAAATCCTCACCCGTTTGCCAAAAACAGGGGGCACTTGTTCAAAACAACAACCAAAAAACACGGGTCCCTTTATCTTTTCACCAATCAATTCTGTTGTTCAAAAAAATCTTCCAGCCATCCACAACTTATCCTACCAAACAACTTCCCAAGTTACATTTTCACCTTGGGGCTTAAAAAACACAGTCATTTATGGCTCCATTGTAAAAAAGCCATGCAGGGCCTACTATCATGGAGACTAGCAAAGGATTGATTTACCCGTATTCCAACTCAATGCCTAACAAACCCCAAAAACTCTTCATACAAAATTTTTTGCCGAACATTATTCAGGGTCGCCTAGAATCCTGCCCTCCAGTCCAAAAAAAACATGTTCTTTCGGATTCTTTCCATGCGATCAATAGTTAAATAAATTAATACAAAAAAAAACTTCCGTTTTGTACCAAAAAAATCACTTTAAAGCAGATACGTAATCTCAGGTTATCTGTATCCACGAATCTTAATAAAGTTTAACTGGATTCAGATTTCAGTTTTGCAGAAAATTCAAATTTTAACATGTAGTCTTGAAACGTGATGCGTTTACGTAAAAAAATACCCCATTCTTCATTCCTTATTCAATCTTTTCTTCAGGTTTACATCCTATGTCCGTCTAATTATGTTCACCATCGGTTCAGGGAATCAGGTCGTCACGATATTCAAAAACCAAAATGTTTTCCCAAAATGGATAAAAAAACAAAACAGGTTTGGGTTACAATCTTAAAGTAAATATCTGATTTTGAGTTTTTAATCAGTTAGCCAGTGTGTGGGATAAAATGTTTCAACAAAACAATACCCAAAACCGATCAACATTGATATTTATACTAATTTATAATTAAACTTTTTATTATGCTACCACCGGAAAAAAAACCCCAAGCATTATTTAAACTGGCATACATACTACTAGTTCGATAATTAAAAAAAAAACGCACTGATGATTATTGGGGGAAAACAGTCGACACCCTAAGTAGGGTGTTAGAATAGTTTAATAAAAACAATTTATTTTACGAAAATTCTACTAAGGTCAGTAAGCTGGCGTTTTTCTTACCTAAATCCAAGAGACGGAGGGGACCAATGTTAAATTGGTTAAACCTCCATGTCAACACAACCCAATTGGAAAAGCAATGGATCGTAGTCAGCGAAATCGCAGTTTGGGTGGGATTAATTGGAAATTTTCCATTTAGCCCCTTATGGAATTCTAGATTGGCTGTAAATTCAGTTATCAACATTTATTTGTGCTTACCAAAACAATTTCTTAAAGTAGTTTCCGTAGTCCGTTGTTTCAAAAAATGTCCCACTGGTGTACAAATAGTTGTTACGTAATACGTAATTAATTTAGTCAGTTAAAAAACAGTTTTTACAATTTAAAAATGGCCCCAAGTTTTATAGCATCTTGCTGATGCAAATGGCTGTGGGGATAGTGCGGCCGGCTGCTTCAGGGGGAAGTTTGCATTTAAACATAGTTAATAAAATTCCTTTACTCCTGTGATATGGTTATAAGTAATAAGCCAGTAACCTTGAGGTATCAATTAAAAAGGCTGGTTATTGGGGGGGGACTTGAGGTTCAACTTTCCTTGTCTGTGTTGTGGGTATTTGTTCGATTTCGGCCCCATTTCCACGAAAAAAAATAATTACTCTAAAAACTAACAAAAAAAAAATAAGTCAGGTTTGGGTTTTTCCAACATTTGCGGAATAAAACTGATTCATCAACTTGAAGTTTTTTACTATGTAATGATTCAAAACACACCAGCCGCCCTTTATTGGGTAATAGTTTTTCTTCTTCCTCATTTTCCTTTCAATTCAAAAAAAAATTACAAAAAACAAAACCCAAACCTCTGGAAATCGTTGGATGTTCTGGGAAAACTTCTTTGGTCAGGGGGGACAGGTCAGGGGAAGGGATTTAAGGCTTATTCCTCCTAATTGTTCGGGACCAGTATTAACATACACACTGAGAAGCGTTGGTTTTTTTTTTAAGTTTTTAAATAGGGATTGATAGTACCAAAAACCAGTATTCCATTTGTGGACCTGCGAATTCTCTCCTTCTTCCGTCTTTCTATTAAACAAAACCTTCGCATTGAAAAGTTAATTCTCCTTCAAAAAAAACAAATTTCTGATAAAAAAAAATTACAAAAAAAAATTACTGCTGATGATGACCGACGAAAAGCAACAAAAAAACAGAATTAAGGTTTTCTTCCCCCCAACAATTCGTCATCATCTAGCTCCGAAATCGGGAACTAATAAATGCTAATAAACTGCAAAATAGTAGTGGACAGATGGTCATATGATACGGTTGTTTTTTCGGAAAAAAAACCCCCCACTCCAAATAGAATTTCAATTTTTGCCACAGTTCTTCCAGGAAGTTCCTCACGTTGGACGTTTTTAAACCATTTAAACCCGTCCAATTTTCATTCAAATGATTAGATTTAAAAAAGGGAAACCACATCGTTTCAAAATTTACACCACTGAAAAAAACGTTGGATTCCAACCTTATCAAACTTGGCAAATTAAATGTAGTTTAATTGAAACAAACGTTTTCGAAATGTTTTGGGGGAAAATATCTAAAATTTTTCAGTGGTATAGGATGGGGACAAAGGTTTGAAATTCCCCTATTGGACACGGCCCCAATACTATAATAGGTAGTATAAGGTTTGCTACAATTACTACTACGTTTCTTAAACAGTGCTACTTTACATTTGGGGACAATTCACTTACAAAAAACAAAAACAAACAACTGAGGATTAGAGGCTGCCTTGGGGACGGGTTTTCGTTGCCCCGGGTTTATTGGGGAAATGGGTGATTAAATATTAAAGCTGGTTTAATACACCAAATAAATGGGATAATTTATTAAATTTTGTTCCACTGCAAAATTCAATTACCCCCTGATGGTGCAAACCTCTAGTACGGAATTCCAACTAAAATCCTCTGTTTTCTTCATTTTTGTAAACCATGTTTTCCCATACAAAAAAACAGGAAAAAAAAACAAAAAAAAACCGCAATCGTTTCTAGTTGTAAATCAACCTTTTCATTATGTGATTGAATTCAAAAAACAAACTAATTTTAAAGCTTGTGGTTATTGTTTTTCTTTCTTAGGTTATGGGTTTTTTATTTCCAATCGGGGTTATTAACTTTGTAAAAAAAAAAAAAAACCCTAAGTTTTTTGGGGAAGGGCATTTTAAATGAAGACGGGGGGATTACTAGAGAGATTTGGTTGGATGAGGTTGTTGAAGTCTTGGGTTTTGAATGAAATAAAGGGTGGGGGGATTTAGATACATGTGTATGTATTTTAACAAAAACTACCGGGAATACTTAGGGACCGTATATTACTTTGGGTGGCTGGTGAAAAAAAAAAAAGTATGGGATGGGTTAGGGGTGAGGGGGTTTAGGGGGTTGGGGTTAAAAAAAACAAAAAAAAAAAAAGGTTTTTATGGGCACCAACTCAAATGGTTTTGGGCGTTGAATGATAGGTATGAGGTGATGGGGTTGAAATTAGTGTAGGGGATACCCTTCGTTGGTATCAACCAGGGGTTGGTCAATGAGACAATGGTGGGAGACTGGAAGGGGGGGGGGGTACACAAAAAAAAAAAAAACTTTCATTAATCGATAGTAGGGTATTTTAAAATATATTTTATTGTTCCTTAAGGGTTTTGAGGTAAAAATTTAGTTTATAAAAAAAAAACTTTCGTAAAATGTTAAGTTTTTTTGCTTAGTTCAGATTCTCTACATCTAGGGGTTCCCTTGTTTTCCTATCCATGGATGTTTAACTGGTAGTTAGAGGGGGACATCAGGGGGGGGGGCTTTTCCAATTTTCCAGGGGCTTGGAATTTGGATGTACCAGATTTCGCTCTTCGTTCTTTTTTGTTGAAACAAAAACAGTAAGGGGGCAGTAAGAAGATGGAAAAAAAAACCTAGGAAGGGGAATGTAAGTTATGGCACAGTAGAGGGGGTTCCATTTTTTTTGGGGACAAAAGAGTGGGGAACTTTGTCGTTAACACTTGGGGCTGTAAACCACTCATAGTTAAACCTAAAGCCAAAAAATAAAACTGATTTTTAATTTTCATTTCCTTTTTTTCCAATGTCCCACCCCCAACCCAAAAAAAACAAAAATGAGGGGCTGTAAGTGGTTGTGTGGTTTGTATTTGTTGCGAATGGTCTTAACAGATTTTTCAAATTTTAAAAGCTTCCTAAACTTTAACTTGGGACAAGGGTTTTTTTTATTCGGGGTGGAGGGGCTGGCCCCAAAAAAAAGTAATTAGGTTGGATGAATCTCTTAATTGCTTTTAGGTCCAAATAAGAAGGAATGGGGACAGGGGCAATAAAAAATCACCTACTGCTAGGGTAGTGTCCTCAGTTTCCTAGGTTTTGTTTAAATAAAAAGGATTATAATTTAGACGGCTTAACGTTTGAAACATAGGGGGGCCGTATAGGGGGGCAGGCCCAAATGTAAAAAAAAACTTACCTTCGAGTAGGTAAAACTTAATATTTTAACTCAGCCAGTTATTCAAAAACAACAAAACAAAAAATTTAAAACAAACAAAAAACCTGGATATTTTAAATTTGTACCTTTACCCTCAAAGCTGTTGGTGGTCGCATAGGCCACAAATTTAAAAAAAACCCACATTAGAAAAAGGGGGGGGGAAATAAAATTTAACCAGGGAATGTAACATCCTCAATAGGGAAAAAAAAAAACTTAGGGGAGGAGAATTGTGAATAGAAAATAAAATTGAAAACTTAAAAAAACTTATAGAAATCAAAAAACGATGTTCAACCTCAAAACAATCCTTCCAAACTTTACTTGGATACCCATGCAGATGCCAAATCAGGAATAGTCTTACATTTTTACCCCTAAAACCAGGGGGACCCTCATACTAAGCAGGGTCAAAACAAAACGAACACGATTGAGTTGGTGCCCATACTGTGTTTTTTAACCAAACCCTAACCCATTCTTCTATTTTTTTTTCATATCTCTTTCCTCACCAAAGGGGGCCAACAATATTAACGTCGAGTAGGGTCGGGAGTAGGGTGGGGGGGGGACATAACAACAAAATAATATGGTTTTCCCCACTTGCTATTCTGTTCTAAGTAATGATGTTTTTTTTATTTCATCTCCGATTGGGTAAGTGTTGGTCGGGCCCAATTATTTTTTTGCGGAAGCCGGTATTTCAAGGAAACACCTTGTTGCAATCTGGACAAAGACTTTTAAACTTAATGTCTCCATTTTTTTCAGGTCCTTTTTCAACAGCCTTTTATTTGGTTAGGCGTAAGATTTAGGATACTGTGGCAATTATGGCTTTCTTCCGGCCTCCGGTTTGTCAAGGGATGAATATTATCTTCGCCTATTTAACAAAAAGGGGTTAGGGGAGTGTGTTGTAAGTTGGGTTTAACCAAAATAGATGAAAATTTTTGGAATGTTATGGTGAGGATTTCGTCCAGATTGCTTGGGGACTATTTTGTTATGATTTTACAGCTATAAAAAAATCAGTAGTGATTCGATGCACTCAAAGACTTACATTCCGTATTTGTTTCCAATACTTAGGGCGATAGTGCAGGGAAAACAATTTTGGAAAAAGTATCAAACGTTTGATTGTAAGGGGAAGAGAAAAACAAAAAAATTAAAGATATTTGTATTGTTGTGCTTACGGGAGTTCAGGGGGACCCACTGCAATAAATGTTAACCGTTTTCGGATAAGAGGTTGAAGGGAACAAAATGTCCAGAAAGAATTTGCATTTCCACTAAGGGTCTTGGAGTATTTTTAGGTTATGATATTCCGCCCCCCCAAAAAATTTTTATGGGTCGAAATTCTTTTTGATCATTATATGTCTGGTTCAAAACTCCAAAGCCAAAACTAAATTAAAGATGGCCACTAAAAAAGTTGGTTCTGTTAGTAGTAATTATGGATGGGGGATAAGGTCTCAGTTTGGGGTCCGTGATATTAATCCACCAAAAAAACCCCCAGGGATGGTTTTGAGACTATAAATGGGACTATTTTTAGTGGGCAGGGGGGAACGACCATTTCCATTTGATTTAGGGTTCTATACTACTTGGGGAGAATTTATGGTGTTTATATTTGTTTGGGAGTTTCGCCTTGTTCATTGATGTTGACGTTTAACCGATAGAAAAAAAACAATCCAATATTTTCAGTTGGTTTGGGACTTAGGTTATTTTAAAAGGGACGGCGTTAGGAAATCACCAAAATCACAAGATAAAAGTAATGTTCGAAAATTGTATTGAAATAAGGTTGACCAAGAAAAAAAAAAAAAGGTTTTTTTCCCCGGGATTGCCAGTTAGTTTTTTAAAATGGGGATGTTTGAAAAAAAATGGTTTCTTAAAAAAAACAAACCAATTTCGGTTACTTATTTACTAAATAAATTGCAATTAGGGAAAGGATTATTGCAATTTCGGAGTATTGGAGCGGCTTTTTCCGATGAAGGGGGGGAGGGAAAAAAAGAAAAATTTTACCGGGGGATCACAAAATGGGATTCAAATTTTCCCATGTGTTTTGGCGCAAAGGGAATTTACAAAAACACGGACAATTAAGGGGAGAACTAAGGTTTTGTGTATAGTAATTTTTATTAAAGGGCTAAACCAAAGGGGTAGTGCCTTGAGTTAAAAAGTATCACTCTGTTCTGGTCCAAAATGTGCGGTAATTTCCAGGGGTCAGGGGGGAAGTTAAGGACGTAAATTATTGCTGGTGAAAACAAACAAACGGTTCAAAAAAACGGGGTTGCTTCGGGGTTTAGGGGAATACTCAAAAGCATAGGTGATTTAAAGGGGAGTAAACAAAGTCCCAACCAGGGAAAAAAAAGGAGAAACCCCCCTCTCTGGACAAGATTATGACCCAACACGGGAGGGGAAGAGAGGCAGATGAACAAAACAAGGGTGTATTTAGAGGGGGGGGGGGGTATGGAGATCATTGGAATTTGCGTTGTATTTTACAAATCTGGTGGAAAAAGGAAAAAAAAACAAAATGGGAACCCTGTAGGCGGGAAAATGTCGCCAATCGGAAAAAAAATAAAAAAAAAACTTTGGGAAGGGGCAATTTGGGGGACAGCTCTTTGTCATAGCATGAAAGAGGGGGGGGGGGGGGGGGGAAAAAAAAAAAAAAAACAAATGTTTAAAAGTATTGGAGGGAGGGGGGAATAAAATCTTTTTCCAATTAAAAAAATTTTCCTTTCGTTTTTTACCCTTCGTTTTACAAAATTTCAAAAAACTAAGTAAGTTTAAAATTCAAAATGTGAAATTAAACAAAGTTGTTAAAGGTGGTAGGAAAAAAATAGTTTTTTTTTCGCATTAGGTGTATTGAAATGTGGAAATGTTTACTAAAAAGGTAAAAATTGGTTTAAAGTGGTCAGGGGAATGGACTGCATTTAATTTTCGATCCAGTTTATTATTTTTTCAGTTGAAAACCTGTGGCTGTTGCAAATCATAATAAAATTCAGAAAAATGGCAAATAAAGTCGGGGGGGGGGGGGGGGGGGGGGTTAGGGAGAGAGGGATAACAAAAAAAAAAAAAACCAGGTTGAGTTATAAAATCAGAAAACAAAAATGTTTTGTGTGCAGAAAAAAACCAAGGTGTAGGTATGGAAAATGATGTGCGAAACTTGTAGTAAAAGATCGATGTGGCGTTTTGCACCATTGAAAAATTTGTTTAATCGCGTACGAAGGGATTGAATTTAATTAGAAAAAAATAATTTACAAATACGGAATATTAAAAAAATTAATAATAGAAATGTTTTTGTTTGTTAAAAATTTTTGAGGAAAACAAAAAAAATGAAAAAGCCAAAAAAATTTTAGATTATGGAAAAAGCTTTTTACAACGGGGGAGTGGTTAATTTTGGAATAGGCAACAGGTTGCCTTCTGCTCTTAGGATAATATTTGAGTCTGCCACCCCAACTTCGGTTGGCAGTAATTAATAAAATATACCATCTTAAACAATACTCACAATATCGACCGTCTCAACTAAGTGAACGGGCTACTGAATGTTAACCGTATTAACCACTCCCTTTGCCTTCAACCACTCGAACGAATACGTTCATGAGTACAGAAATGTAAGATTCCTGAAACATCGGCCAATGTGAACTCTACTCCACAGGAGCCAATTGAAATGCAATAGTGCAATGAGGACGGTCCATTTTGGGTCATTTGCTTTTAGCTACATTGATGCTCCACCCTCGAGAAACACTTGCTAAAGCGGTTAGTTGTGTTAGTTGTATAAGGATTGTTTGGTAATTCCTCTTTCATGCGCCTTACAAGGGTATTTGTGTTACTCACGCGATAAATGTATAACCTTCAGATCATGTAACTCTAAATTCATAGTTTATTGGTTTGTCCTTGACTAATAATTAAATACTACTCGACTCCAGTTGTTTGAAATTATTAAAGCATACATTACTTGTCATAGGCCCAGGTAACTAAGTTGAGCTCCGCCGAAGGCCGAAACTTGCTGACTAATTAAAGTAGAGTCTACATCGGTGGAACCTTAAAATTTTGTACAAACTTGTTCTCAGAGATTATTATATAGAATAATATATATATATATATATATATATATATATATATATACTATAAAGGACTGTAATTTCTTTCGTTCCGTTAGGTTTTTTTTCAGGCTTTTAATGGGCTCTTGATGGGGGTTTAATAACGTTATTTCAAAAATTTTTAACAGCGGCTTCGATTCGAATTTTGCCAAATTTCGTCATAAATTTTAAGGTATATATTTTTATACTACATTATTGATGTTTTATAGGGCACACCATTACAAGGATAATCTGCTCAAACTGTAGTTTAAATATTTTTCTTCGGGGTGTAGGAAAAAAAAAAAAAGTAGAATTAGTTACTAAAAAGAACTTCCCCCAAATTTTTGTGTTCGTACTTTAGTTTGTTTTTTTTTTTTTTAAACACTCGTTCTGTTTTACTTGTCTCCAGGATTCAAGTTAGTATTCTCTTCCTCTGACCGCTTTCAAATATTTGTTAAAATTGTGTTCGTTGGTACTGGTCGCAGGCTCACATCAATCCTTTTTTCTGACCGTCACATTTATTACATATTTATTTTTTGGTTACCCCATTATCATGTTTGCAACAAGGGGGGGGACAAAACACACATGTAAAATGTTGCGCTTTACCATAACTCTTTGGTGTGATTGGGAAAACCATTTAAGCCAAAATTTTAATTGCTTTTTTAGCAACGTTTATATTGGCACGAGTTTTTATTAATTTCAGTTATTTGGTTTTGATTATATACTATGGTTTTAAATGTCATACCTTTATTAACAATAGTATTGTTTTTTCTGGGAATATATATTTTAGTGACAAGCTAGTAATAAAAATAATTTTAATTTTAAACCAGTTTCCCTTTTCGTAACTTATCTACAAATTTTGGTGTCTATGGGTTACAGTACAATGGTCTCGTTTTTGGTAGGAAATATAATATAGGGCGGAAAAAAATTGGGCGGAAATTTTACTTCAAAAAAACACCCTATGGCCCAACCCCCATGGAAACATTGTTAACACCGAAACAGTTGTTGGTTTTTTCTTTTGGTTTATTTTTTTTCGCTATTTTTTTTCCGGGTTTTGTTTGTTAATATAGCTTTTGGTAAATTTTCGATAGGTTCACTGGTCAATTTTTATCCTGGGGAAACAACTTTACTTGCTTCTTGGACTGATTAGTGCCCCAATACTTTCAATGGTAGGTATTGTCACACAGTTTTACTAAAGAATATTTTTAAATTTCTCTTTATAAAATTTGCAATTGGAACATTTATTGGATTTATAATTAAAAAAGGGCGATTTTTAATATAAATTTTATTTGGAAAACAAAGTGTTTTTTAACTGAAATGATACAGGGGGTTACTTAAAATGCGTTCAATCATCCACATTTGCATGGAGAAAGAAACAAATTCCTGTCTTTCAACAGAAAATTTGGCTTAGTTAAAAAGCACTAGGTTTTGTTTGTTTAAAGGGGTTTGTTGAAAAAAAAGTGTGATAAAAAAAAAAAAAACCGTACTTTTATTTCTAGCGGGAATTTTCGTCTTAAAACTTGATAATGATTTTGACAAGGGGTATGTAACCGGTTACTCTTGAGGAACAAAAAACAAAAAAAAAAAACCGGTGATGTTAAGGGTCGCTTATGGGGGATTCAAAATTGTCTTAAACCTAAAGCCGTGACTGTTGGGCCAAAAGAATTACCACGGGGGAGTCAAGGGGGATCTCTTTGCGTTTCTGACCCAGCTTGCCATGGGGGGGGGGGGGGACGGATTGGTTCATTATTTTATATTTTTCTTTTTGTAGTGTTGATCGGAAAAAAAATTTAATAAAATTTTTCCCAGTTAGCCAAAAACCTGTGTTGGAGGACAAAATACAATATTGTTTTTTAGCGTTAGAAAACTTTAATCCAGACTTCCAAAATCATATGCAATAATTTTATTAAAAAAATTATGGAAAAAAAAAAAATTTTTAACAAAAAAGCACATTCAAAGAGCAAAGGTTTTATGAAAAGGGGGGGGGGGGCGGGGGGGAAAAATAGATAAATGGGAAAATGGGTACCGGGGATTATATAAATTGGGCAATTTTGTTACTTTAGTTTGCAAGAAGTTGGCCAAATTTGAATAAGGTTCAAAAAGGGGAACCCAGGAAACATATTAGTAAGTGATAAGAAACAAATAAAAAAAAACAGCCCTGAATAATCTTTTCACGTAAAAGGGAAAAAAGAGATTAAGGGGGAACTTAGTCTGAGGAAAAAAAATTGTTAAAAAAAAAATAATCATTCGTCCAAAAAAAAAATTTACACAACTAATAAAAATGGGGAGAGGTCAAAAAACAGGGGAATTTTCCAGTTAAAAATAAAGGGGATGGGTTGGAAAAAACATTAAAAAAAAGTAAAAAAAACGGAGGGTGGGTTGGGAGAAGAGAGAGGAAAACCAAAAGGATGGTGGGCGAAATTTCTTGGGGGGATACATGTGCTAAGTTGTTCATTTGGCAAGAAAAAAAATTATGTGGGAATGTCAAAAATAATTATTCTTTGAATTACCATGGGAAATGGGGGTTTGTTGGTTCCGAAAAAAATCCCTTTTTTACGGGGTTTTTGATTTTGATATAGTAATAAGGGGATAATAAATTGGCCTTCGAAGTTGCCCACTGATTTAAGGGCCTTAAACATTGTTTTTTTCATATTTGGCCAATTTTAATATTAAGTGTGGGCATGTAGGGGAGTGGGGAGAAACAAGAACAGCCTGGATGAGGGGATTCTGACTGTGAAAAAAAAACAAAACTAACTGATTTATTCCAACTTACGTTTGCGAGCCTCTAAAAGGTTACCATCATGGGAAAATTTTCTAAGCCAAATTCCCGAATTTCTATGTAAACAAGGTTTTGCAGTGGTGGGCCATTTTATTTGGAAGAGTGGGGGGATCTTTCAACAAAATGGTGTTTGTTTACGTTCGTTATGTATTCAGATTGTTGTGTAAAAACCCAAAAAAAAAATAAATTTTACAGTTTTTCCCACTGCCATGGTGTTCCCTTTTTTCTCCCGGGTTGGGGGAACTAGGAAAAAAAAAAAAGATTTAGTTTAAAATGTACCAAAAAAAACTCGTTTTAAAAGAGGTAGGCTTTTACACAAAAAATGGATGTTATTGGCAGAAAGGTAAAAAACTGGGGACCAAAATTTTTATTTTTTCAGCGATTTTAAGCATTAGAAAATTGTCGGAGGTGTAAAAAGGGAAAAAAAAAGGAAGAATTCAAAAAAACGATTTTACAAGCCGAAAAAATGAATGGATTCATTTTATGTATGGTTTCTCCTCAAACCGGCTTTACCAAAAAACCAGGATAGAGAGTTTAGTAATCATTATTTATTGAACATCATTGACATACTTAAATAGGTTTGGTGCATTTGGAATAAATTAGATGGGGGAAAGGAAGAATAGTTAATGACAAAGGGGAAAATTTTAAAAATATTTTGTGATCCAATTTAGCAAAAATGCTATTAGGCGTGTTAAAAAAAACAAAAAAAAAAAACTTTTGATGTGATAGGGAATTTGTCGGGCCCCATATTGGGTTGAACCATTTTTAGATAAATTTTTTCAAAGATTTTTTAGGTCCAAAAAGTTATGAGGTTACAAAACATTTGAGTTTTGTTTGAAAAAGTTTTTGTTGAAGTAAAAAAAAAAAACTATTTAATTTTTTCAGGGGCAATTTTTAAACTGTAGGGTGGCCCTCCTTTCCCGTGAAAAAAAAAACAAAACAGGATTAGTATACAACAGGATGATAAAAAAATTTAATTTTGGCATTTGTAATTAAAATCGATTCGGGGACCTTGGGGGAAAAAAAAACAAAAAAAACAAAAAAAACAAACATGGTTTTCAATTGCCAGTTCTCTTGAATTTATGTTGTTCTTTTTACAAAAAACCAGTGAGGGGGGAAAAAAAAAAAACAATAAGTTTCATGGGAATTTAATTGGTGGGGGGACATTGCTATTTAGACTGCATGCTTTCACACTTAAAAAAGTTTGGGGATTATAAACTGTTCAAATTTTTGGGGGGGACAGGTATTCTGTCCAACAAATTTCTCATCAAAAGATTAGGAGTAACCTGAAAAAACAAAAAACACTAGGAAAAAATCCTACTTGCCCCTAGTTTACGGGGGGGCAACTTAACGCTTTCAATGGTATTTTATCTGCAAAAAAACCTATTCAGGGGGATGGGTTCCATTTAAAAAACCCTTCAGATCGCATTTGCCGTGGGAACTTAGTCCACCAGTACCCCTAGGGGGGTTATATAAACGGGAGGTCAAATCTGTAATGAATTTTAAGGCCATCAAAATTTCCAATTTTTC
>JALJAT010000499.1:0-13993 GCA_034768735.1 Schistosoma mekongi | reverse complement strand
TATGGCGAAAGTATGTGACGGGTATACATGTTGCACATTGCATATAAACTAAGAGAAATATCGATCGGTTGTGAAAAAAACAATTTCGATGATTATTCTCGTGAAACGCCTGCTCCTATTCTCACCAGTCTCTGATACATTGCGATCGGCTGCGAGTCTTAGCGATAAGTTGGGGTCACGTGACCACACTTTCTTCCTCGACGTCGCCATTCAAAGCAAGTTTGAAAATCAATAGCCACCCACCCGCACAATTCAGTTGGACTCCTCATCCATCGCATAGAGGCAAAAGTTGCCTACTCAACAAAACAAGAATCATCAAAATCGGAATCCGTGGCAGAGATATGGCGAAATGTATGGACGGGTCTCACATGTTGGCCATTGCTAGTTAAAATAAGAGAAATTATCGATCGGTTGGAAAAAAAAAAACCCCAATTTCGATGATATATCGGGAACGCCGATCCTATTCTCCACCATTATTGCCTAATTGAATCGGGATGCGGTCTCTAGCGATTAAGTGGGGCGTCACGTGACCACCACTTCTCCTCGGACGTCGCCAATTCAAGCAAGTTTGAAAATCAATAGCCACCCCACCCTGCACAATTCAGGCTGGGACTCCTCATCCACGCATAGAGGGCAAAAAGTTGCCTACGCAACAAAACAAGAATCATCAAATGGAGCGGATCATCCGTTGCAGAGAGATATGGCGAATGTATGGGACGTGTCTACATGTGGCAACATTGCCTATTAAACTAAGAGAAATATCGATCAGTGGAAAAAAACCAAATTTCGATGACACGTCTACACACTAGAACTCCAGGAATTACCTCAAGGAGCTAGTCACTAGTGAGCTCATGTTAATTACAATTAGGGAGTTTGTAGAGTAGTTCCACTGTCATTCAATTTTGTATATCGAATTGATGGAATCAGACACCCGTGTCAACTGTAATCACTGGACAGCTGTTTCGTCCTAGTATGGGACTCGTCAGCAGTGCGCATCCACGACCCCGTCGGGGATCGAAACCAGGACCCTTTGGCTCCGAGGCGAACGCTTTACCATTGGACCATTGAGTCGGCTCCCAACCGTTGATATTTCCAATTCAGCCAATTCGTGATACATTGCGCGACCTCCTCTATGCCATTGGTGAGTTACTGCCTCACACCCGACACGGTTGAACTCTACTGGTCACGTCTACACACTAGAACTCCAGGAATTACCTCAAGGAGCTAGTCACTAGTGAGCTCATGTTAATTACAATTAGGGGAGTTTGTAGAGATAGTTAACTGTCTAATTCAATTTTGATATCACGAATTGATGTGAATCAGACAACCATTGATCACCTGGAAGCACTGGACAGCTGTTTCGTCCTAGTATGGGACTCGTCAGCAGTGCGCATGCGCGACTCTGTCGGGCATCGAACCCAGGACCTTCTGGCTCCGTGGCGAACGCTTTACCATTTGACCATTGAGTCGGCTCCAAACCGTTGATATTTCCAATTCAGCCAATTCGTGATACATTGCGCGACCTCCTCTATGCCATTAGTGAGTTACTGCCTCACACCCGACACGGTTGAACTCTACTGGTCACGTCTACACACTAGAACTCCAGGAATTACCTCAAGGAGCTAGTCACTAGTGAGCTCATGTTAATTACAATTAGGGGAGTTTGTAGAGATAGTTAACTGTCTAATTCAATTTTGATATCACGAATTGATGTGAATCAGACAACCATTGGTCACCTGGAAGCACTGGACAGCTGTTTCGTCCTAGTATGGGACTCGTCAGCAGTGCGCATCCACGACCCCGTCGGGGATCGAAACCAGGACCCTTTGGCTCCGATGGCGAACGCTTTACCATTGGACCATTGAGTCGGCTCCCAACCTTTGATATTTCCAATTCAGCCAATTCGTGATACATTGCGCGTCCTTCTCTATGACATTAGTGAGTTACTGCCTCACACCCGACACGGTTGAACTCTACTGGTCACGTCTACACACTAGAACTCCAGGAATTACCTCAAGGAGCTAGTCACTAGTGAGCTCATGTTAATTACAATTAGGGGAGTTTGTAGAGATAGTTAACTGTCTAATTCAATTTTGATATCACGAATTGATGTGAATCAGACAACCATTGATCACCTGGAAGCACTGGACAGCTGTTTCGTCCTAGTATGGGACTCGTCAGCAGTGCGCATCCTCGACACCGTCGGTTATCGAACCCAGGAACTTCTGGCTCCATGGCGAACGCTTTACCATTGGACCATTGAGTCGGCTCCCAACCTTTGATATTTCCAATTCAGCCAATTCGTGATACATTGCGCGTCCTTCTCTATGACATTAGTGAGTTACTGCCTCACACCCGACACGGTTGAACTCTACTGGTCACGTCTACACACTAGAACTCCAGGAATTACCTCAAGGAGCTAGTCACTAGTGAGCTCATGTTAATTACGATTAGGGGAGTTTGTAGAGATAGTTAACTGTCTAATTCAATTTTGATATCACGAATTGATGTGAATCAGACAACCATTGGTCACCTGGAAGCACTGGACAGCTGTTTCGTCCTAGTATGGGACACGTCGGCATTGACAATACACGACCCCGTGGAGGATCCTTCCAAGATATTGTGGATGCTATTCGATTGGCGGCGATGATTTGTGTAATAGGAAAGAAGGTAGAATGTTGTGCACCACCTTCTTCCCCATGTAGAGGTGATAGCGAGATGTTGTGGGTATAAGTTGATTGGCGGTGATGCCTTGTGTCCGAATAACGTGGGTATAATGTTGTGCACCACCTTCTTCCTCACGTAGAGGTATTGCTGAGATGTTGTTGGTGTAAGTTGTTTAGCAGTGATGAGTTGTCTAGAACGAAAGAGGGGGAATGTTTGCACCACCTTCTTCCCCATGTAGAGGTCGATGGCGAGATGTTGTGGGTGTAAGTTGTTTGGCGGTGATGAGTTTGCTGAAGGAGAGAGAGGGTAGATGTTGTGCACCACCTTCTTACCCATGTAGAGGTGATGGCGAGAGTTGTGGGTGTATGTTGATTGGCGGTGATGAGTTGCGAAGGACGAGAGAGGGTAGAATGTTGTGCACACCTTCTTCCCTATGTAGAGGTGATGGCGAGATGTTGTGGGTGTAAGTTGTTTGGCGGTGATGAGTTGCGAAGGACGAGAGAGGGTAGAATGTTGTGCACCACCTTCTTCCCCATGTAGAGGTGATGGCGAGATGTGTGGGTGTATGTTGATTGGCGGTGATGATTGCGAAGGACGAGAGAGGGTAGAATGTTGTGCACCACCTTCTTCCCCATGTAGAGGTGATGGCGAGATGTTGTGGGTGTAAGTTGATTGGCGGTGATGAGTTGCGAAGGACGAGAGAGGGTAGAATGTTGTGCACCACCTTCTTCCCCATGTAGAGGTGATGGCGAGATGTTGTGGGTGTAAGTTGTTTGGCGGTGATGAGTTGCGAAGGACGAGAGAGGGTAGAATGTTGTGCACCACCTTCTTCCCCATGTAGAGGTGATGGCGAGATGTTGTGGGTGTAAGTTGATTGGCGGTGATGAGTTGCGAAGGACGAGAGAGGGTAGAATGTTGTGCACCACCTTCTTACCCATGTAGAGGTGATGGCGAGATGTTGTGGGTGTAAGTTGATTGGTGGTGAGGAGTTGCGAAGGACGAGAGAGGGTAGAATGTTGTGCACCACCTTCTTACCCATGTAGAGGTGATGGCGAGATGTTGTGGGTGTATGTTGATTGGCGGTGATGAGTTGCGAAGGACGAGAGAGGGTAGAATGTTGTGCACCACCTTCTTACCCATGTAGAGGTGATGGCAAGATGTTGTGGGAGTAAGTTGATTAGCAGTGATGAGTTGTGTAGAATTAAAGAGGGTAGAATGTTGTGCACCACCTTCTTCCATATGTAGAGGTGATGGCGAGATGTAGTGGGAGTAAGTTGATTAGCAGTGATGAAATGTCTAGAATAGTAGATTGTAGAATGTTATTCACCACCTTCTTCCCCATGTAGAGGTGATGGCGAGATGTTGTGGGTGTATGTTGATTGGCGGTGATGAGTTGCGAAGGACGAGAGAGGGTAGAATGTTGTGCACCACCTTCTTCCACATGTAGAGGTGATGGCGAGATGTTCTGGGTGTAAGTTGATTGGCGGTGATGCCTTGTGTAAAAAGAAAGTGGGTAGAATGTTGTGCACCACCTTCTTCCTCAAGTAGAGGTAATGCTGAGATGTTGTTGGTGTAAGTTGTTTAGCAGTGATGAGTTGTCTAGAATAGTAGATTGTAGAATGTTATTCACCACCTTCTTCCCCATGTAGAGGTGATGGCGAGATGTTGTGGGTGTATGTTGATTGGCGGTGATGAGTTGCGAAGGACGAGAGAGGGTAGAATGTTGTGCACCACCTTCTTCCACATGTAGAGGTGATGGCGAGATGTTCTGGGTGTAAGTTGATTGGCGGTGATGCCTTGTGTACAAAGAAAGTGGGTAGAATGTTGTGCACCACCTTCTTCCTCACGTAGAGCTAATGCTGAGATGTTGTTGGTGTAAGTTGTTTAGCAGTGATGAGTTGTCTAGAACGAAAGAGGGAGGAATGTTGTGCACCACCTTCTTCCCCATGTAGAGGTGATGGCAAGATGTTGTGGGAGTAAGTTGATAAGCAGTGATGAGTTGTGTAGAATTAAACAGGGTAGAATGTTGTGAACCACCTTCTTCCCCATGTAGAGGTGATGGCGAGATGTAGTGAGAGTAAGTTGATTAGCAGTGATGAGTTGTATAGAATAGAAGATTGTAGAATGTTGTGCACCACCTTCTTCCCCATGTAGAGGTGATGGCGAGATGTTGTGGGTGTATGTTGATTGGCGGTGATGAGTTGCGAAGGACGAGAGAGGGTAGAATGTTGTGCACCACCTTCTTACCCATGTAGAGGTGATGGCGAGATGTTGTGGGTGTAAGTTGATTGGTGGTGATGAGTTGCGAAGTTCGAGAGATGGTAGAATGTTGTGCACCACCTTCTTCCCCATGTAGAGGTGATGGCAAGATGTTGTGGGAGTAAGTTGATTGGCGGTGATGCCTTGTGTACAAAGAAAGTGGGTAGAATGTTGTGCACCACCTTCTTCCTCAAGTAGAGGTAATGCTGAGATGTTGTTGGTGTAAGTTGTTTAGCAGTGATGAGTTGTCTAGAATAGTAGATTGTAGAATGTTATTCACCACCTTCTTCCCCATGTAGAGGTGATGGCGAGATGTTGTGGGTGTATGTTGATTGGCGGTGATGAGTTGCGAAGGACGAGAGAGGGTAGAATGTTGTGCACCACCTTCTTCCACATGTAGAGGTGATGGCGAGATGTTCTGGGTGTAAGTTGATTGGCGGTGATGCCTTGTGTACAAAGAAAGTGGTTAGAATGTTGTACACCACCTTCTTCCTCACGTAGAGCTAATGCTGAGATGTTATTGGTGTAAGTTGTTTAGCAGTGATGAGTTGTGTAGAATTAAACAGGGTAGAATGTTGTGAACCACCTTCTTCCCTAAGTAGAGGTGATGGCAAGATGTTGTGGGTGTAAGTTGATTAGCAGTGATGAGTTGTGTAGAATTAAACAGGGTAGAATGTTGTGAACCACCTTCTTCCCCATGTAGAGGTGATGGCGAGATGTAGTGAGAGTAAGTTGATTAGCAGTGATGAGTTGTATAGAATAGAAGATTGTAGAATGTTGTGCACCACCTTCTTCCCCATCTAGAGGTGATGGCGAGATGTTGTGGGTGTAAGTTGTTTGGCGGTGATGAGTTGCGAAGGACGAGGAGCGGTGTAGAGTGTTGTGCACCACCTTCTTACCCAGTAGAGGTGAGGCGAGATGTTGTTGGGTGTGGTATGTTGATGGGTGGTGATGAGTTGCGAAGGACGAGAGAGGGTAGAATGTTGTGTGCCCACCTCTTACCCATGTAGAGGTGATGGCGAGATGTTGTGGGTGGGTAAAGTTGAGGTGGTGATGACGTTGTGTTGGACGAAGGTGGGTAGAATGTTGTGCACCACCTTCTTCCCCATGTAGAGGTGATGGCGAGATGTTGTGGGAGTAAGTTGATTAGCAGTGATGAGTTGTGTAGAATTAAAGAGGGTAGAATGTTGTGCACCACCTTCTTCCCCATGTAGAGGTGATGGCGAGATGTTGTGGGTGTAAGTTGATTGGTGGTGATGAGTTGCGAAGGACGAGAGAGGGTAGAATGTTGTGCACCACCTTCTTCCCTAAGTAGAGGTGATGGCGAGATGTTGTGGGTGTAAGTTGATTGGCGGTGATGAGTTGTGTTGGACGAAAGTGGGTAGAATGTTGTGCACCACCTTCTTCCCCATGTAGAGGTGATGGCGAGATGTTGTGGGTGTAAGTTGATTGGCGGTGATGAGTTGTGTTGGACGAAAGAGGGTAGAATGTTGTGCACCACCTTCTTCCCCATGTAGAGGTGATGGCGAGATGTTGTGGGTGTAAGTTGATTGGTGGTGATGAGTTGTGTATGAAGAAAGAGGGTAGAATGTTGTGCACCACCTTCTTCCCCATGTAGAGGTGATGGCGAGATGTTGTGGGTGTAAGTTGATTGGCGGTGATGAGTTGTGTTGGACGAAAGTGGGTAGAATGTTTTGCACCACCTTCTTCCCCTGTAGAGTGATGGCGAGATTTTGTGGGTGTAAGTTGATTGGTGGTGATGAGTTGTGTTGGACGAAAGTGGGTAGAATGTTGTGCACCACCTTCTTCCCCATGTAGAGTGATGGCGAGATGTTGTGGGTGTAAGTTGATTGGCGGTGATGAGTTGTGTTGGACGAAAGTGGGTAGAATGTTGTGCACCACCTTCTTCCCCATGTAGAGGTGATGGCGAGATGTTGTGGGTGTAAGTTGATTGGTGGTGATGAGTTGTGTTGGACGAAAGAGGGTAGAATGTTGTGCACCACCTTCTTCCCCTTGAAGATGTAATGGCGAGATGTTGTGGGTGTAAGTTGATTGGTGGTGATGAGTTGTGTTGGACGAAAGAGGGTAGAATGTTGTGCACCACCTTCTTCCCTAAGTAGAGGTGATGGCGAGATGTTGTGGGTGTAAGTTGATTGGCGGTGATGAGTTGTGTTGGACGAAAGAGGGTAGAATGTTGTGCACCAACTTCTTCCCTATGTAGAGGTGATGGCGAGATGTAGTGGGAGTAAGTTGATTAGCAGTGATGAGTTGTGTAGAATAAAAGATTGTAGAATGTTGTGCACCACCTTCTTCCCTATGTAGAGGTGATGGCGAGATGTTGTGGGTGTAAGTTGATTGGCGGTGATGAGTTGTGTTGGACGAAAGTGGGTAGAATGTTGTGGACCACCTTCTTACCCATGTAGAGGTGATGGCGAGATGTTGTGAGTGTATGTTTATTGGTGGTGATGAGTTGTGTTGGACGAAAGTGGGTAGAATGTTGTGCACCACCTTCTTCCCTATGTAGAGGTGATGGCGAGATGTTGTGGGTGTAAGTTGATTGGTGGTGATGAGTTGTGTTGGACGAAAGAGGGTAGAATGTTGTGCACCAACTTCTACCCCATGTAGAGGTGATGGCGAGATGTTGTGTGTGTAAGATGTTTGGTGGTGATGAGTTGTGTATGATGAAAGTATGTAGAATGTTGTGCACCACCTTCTTCCCCATGTAGAAGTGATGGCGAGGTGTTGTGGGTGTAAGTTGATTGGCGGTGATGAGTTGTGTTGGACGAAAGTGGGTAGAATGTTGTGCACCACCTTCCTCCCCATGTAGAGGTGATGGCGAGATGTTGTGGGTGCAAGTTGATTAGAGGTAATGATTTTTGGACGAAAGTGGTAGAATGTGTGCACCACCTTCTTCCCCTGTAGAGTAGGCGAGATGTTGTGGTTGTAAGAAATAGGTGGTGATGAGTGTTATGAAGAAGTTAGGTATCATGTTATTATCCCACCTTCTTCCCTAGTAAGTGATGGCGAGATGTTTGGTGTAAGTGATTGGCGGCAATTAATTGTTTGATTAAAGTGGTGTTCGACATGTTTGTGCCCACCTTCTTCCAAGTAGAAGTATGGCGAGATGTTGTGGGTTAAGTTGATTGGCGTTGGCTGAGTTGTGTATGAAGAAAGTGGTTAGAATGTTGTGCACCACCTTTTTCCCCATGTACAGTACAGGCGAGATGTTTTGGGTGAAAGATGGTTGGTGGTGATGAGTTGTGTTGAAGAAGTGGGTAGATTGTTGTGCCCCACCTCCCTTCCCCATAGTAAAGGTATGGCTAGTGTTGTGCGTGTAAGTTGATTGCGGTGATGATTTTTGACGATGAAAGTGGTAGATGTTTTGCACCACTCTTCCTAAGTGAGGTGATGGCTAGATGTTATTGGGTGTATTTTGATTGGCGGTGTGAGTTGTGTGGGAGGAAAGTGTGTAGAATTTGTGCACCACCTTCTTCCCCATGTATAGGTGATTGGCGAGATGTTGTGGTGTAGGTTGCTTGGCGGTGATGAGTTTTGTATGAGAAGGCGGTAAAATGTTTGCGCCACCTTCTTCTTTCCCCACTGTAGAGGTTGATGGCGAGATGTTGTGGGTTAAGTTGATAGCGGGGAGAGTTGTGTTGGACTAAAGTGGGGTTGAATGTTGTGCACCACCTATCTTTCATATAATGTGATGGCGAGATGTTGTGGGTGTAGTTGAATTGGGGTTGATGAGTTGTGTTGGACCGAAGAGGGTAGAATGTTGTGCACCACCTTCTCCCCTTAAGAATTATGGCGAGATGTTGTGGGTGGAGTTTTGATTGGTTGATGACTTGGGTTGGACGAAAGAGGGTAGAATGGTTGTGCATCCCCTTCTTCCCCTCGCAAAGTAGTGGCCGAGATATTGTGGGTGTATGTTGATATGCGGTGATGATTGTGTTGACGAAAGAGGGGAGAATATTGGCACCAACTTCTACCCTTTGTAGAGGTGATGACTATGTAGGAGAAGTATGTGATTAGCCAGTGAGAAGTGTAGAATCCAAAAATTGTGGAATCTTGTGCACCACCTTCTTCCCTATGCAGTTACTGGCGAGATGTTTGGTGTTGTAAGTGATTGTCGGTGATGATTGTGTTGGCGAAACGTTGGTTAGAATGTATTTGTTGGACCACCTTCTTCCCCTGTAAGTTATGGCGAGATTTGTGAGTGTATTTTATGGTTGTGATGAGTTGTTGTTGACGAAAGAGGTTAAAAGTTGTGCACCACTTCTTCCCCTTGAATATGTAATGGCGAGAGGGTGGGGTTAAGTTGATTGGTGTGAGAATGGTGTTGGACAAAGAGGGTAGAATGTTGGCATCACGTCTTCCCCTCGCAAAGTAGTGGCGAGATATTGTGGGTGTATGTTGATTGGCGAGATGAGTTGTGTTGGACGAAAGAGAGTAGAATTGTGCCAACTTCTACCCCATGTAGAGTTGAGGCGAGATGTTGTGGTGTGTAAATGTTTGGTGGTGATGAGTTTTTTGTTGTGAAAAGTATGTAGAATGTTGTGCCCCACCTCTTCCCTGTGGAAGTGATGGCTAGTGTTGTGGGTTTTACGGTTAATTGCGGTAAGATTGTTTTGGACGAAAGTGGAGACTGTTGTGCACCACCTTCCTCCCCATGTAGAGGTGATTGCGAGATGTTGTGGTGCAGTTATTATAGGGGAAGAGTTGTGTGGACGACGTGGTAGACTGTTGGGCACCACCTTCTTCCCTATGTAGAGGTGATGGCGAGATGTTGTGGTGTAAGATGAAGGTGGTGATGAGTTTTGTATGAAGAAAGTAGGTATAATGTTGTGCACCACCTTCTTCCCTATGTAGAGGTGTGGCGAGATTTGTGGTGTAAGTTGATTGGCGGCAATGCATGTGTTTGATTAAGTATGTAAATGTTTTGCACCACCTTCTTCCCCATGTAAAGTGATTGGCGAGATGTTGTGTGTAAGTTGTTGCTGTATGAGTTGTGTATGACGGAAAGGGTAGAATGTTGTGCACCCCCTTTTTTCCCCATGTACAGGTACGGCATATGTTTTGGGTGAAAGATGGTTGGTGGTGATGAGTTGTGGGGAAGAAGTGGGTCTATTGGTTGTGCCCCACCTGCTTCCCATGTAGAAGTGATGGCTAGCGTTGTGCGTGTACGTGGATTTTGCGTGATGATTGTGAGCGATGACAGTGGGTAGAATGTTTGCACACCTCTTCCCTAAGTAGAGTGATGGCGAGATGTTCATGGTTGTATTTGATTGGCGGTACTGATTGTGTGGAGGAAAGTGTTTAGAAATTGTGTGCAACCACTTCTCCCCATGTAGAGGTTGATTGCATATTTGTGGTGTAAGTTGATTGCGGTATGATTTTTGTATGAATGAAGGGCGGTAGCATGTTGGTGCGCCACTTCTTCCCCATGTAGAGGTAATGGCGAGATTTTGTGGGTGTAAGTTGAATAGGCGTGATTAGTTGTGTTTGTACGAAAGTTGGGTTGAATTTGTGCACCACCTTCTTCCATATGTAAGGTGAATGGCGAGATGTTGTGGGTGGAAGTTGATTGGTGGTGATGAGTGTGTTGGACGAAGAGGAGACCTGTTGTGCACCTCACCTTCTTCCCTTGAAGATGTAAATGCGATATTTTGTGGTGTAAGTTGATTGGTGGTGATGAATTGTGTTGGAACAAAGAGGGTACATGTGTGCATCACCTTCTTCCCCTCGCAAAGTATGGGCGAGATATTGTGGGTGTATGTTTATTGGCGGTGTGATTTTTGTTGTAACCGAAAGAGGGGAGAATATGTCACCAACTTCTACCTCTTTGGAGGTTATGACGAGATGTCGTAGAGTATGTTGATTACAGTGGGATGGAGTTGTGTGAATAAAAGATTGTGGAACTTGTGCACCACCTTCTTCCCTATGTAGAGGTAATGGCGAGATGTTGTGGGTGTAAGTTTGATTAGGCGGTGCATGAGTTGTGTTGGAACAAGTGTTAGAATGTTGTGGACCACCTTCTTACCCATGTAAGTGATGGCTAGATGTTTGTGATTGTATGTGTTATTGGTGGTGAGGATTGTGTATGATGAAAGTTGTAGAATGTTTGCACCAACCTTCTCCGTCCACATGTGGAAGTGATGGCTGTGTTGTGGTTTTACGTTAATTGCGGTGAGATTTGTGTGTACGAAAGTGGGTAGAATGTTGTTCACCACCTTCTTCTCCATGTAGATGTGATGGCGAGATGTGTGGTGTAAGATGATCAGTGTTGAGAGTTGATGTATGAAGAAAGTAGGTATAATGTTGTGCACCACCTGCTTCCCTATGTAGAGGTTGAATGCGAATTTTGTAGGGTGGTAAGTTGATGGGTTTGATGATTTTTTGTATGACTGAAAGTTTGTGTAGAATGTTGTCACCACCTCTACCCATTAGCGGGATGGCGCGATTTGTGGTGCAATTGATTAAGGTAATGATTTGTGTTGGACGAAATTGGTATATGTTGTGCACCACCTTCCTTCTCCATGTAGAGGTGAGGCGAGATGATTGTGGCGTTTAAGATGATAGGTGGTGATGAGTGTGTATGAAGAAAATTAGGTATATGTTGTGCAACCACCTTCGTCCATATGTAGAGGTAAGGCGAGTATGTTTGGGTGTAAGTGATTGGCTCAATGAGTGTTTTGATTAAAGTATGTAGAATTGTTGTGCACCACCTTCCTTCCCCATGTAGAGTGATGTTGCAGATTTGTGGGTGTAGTTTGATTTGGCGGGGATGAGTTTTGTATGAAGAAAGTGGGTAGAATGTTGTGCACCACCTTTTTCCCCATGTACAGTGACGGCGAGATGTTTTGGGTGAACGATGGGTTGTGGTGTGAGTTGTTTCTGAAGAAAGGGGTAGATTGGGTTTGCACCCTTCTTCCCCCTGTAGAATTATGGCTAGATGTTGTGCGGTAAGTTGATTGGGCGTGATGAGTTGTGAGCGATGAAGTGGGTAGAATGTTTGCACCACCTTCTTCCCTAAGTAGAGGTGATGCGAGATGTTTGGTTGTAATTTGATTGGCGTTAATGAGTTGTGTGTAGGGAAAGTGGGTAGAATGTTGTGCATCACCTTCTTCCCCATGTAGAGGTATTGCGAGATGTTGGTGGTGTAAGTTGATTGGCGGTCTGAGTTGTGTATGATGAAGCGAGTAAATGTGTGCGCCACCTTCTTCCCCATGTAGAGGTGATGCGAGATGTGTGGGTGGAATTTGATAGCGGTGAGTTGGTGTTGGACGAAAGTGGATGAATGTTGAGCACCACCTTCTTCCCTATGTTGAAGGTGATGGCGAGATGTTGTGGGTGTAAGTGGATTGGTGGTGATGAATTGTGGTATGACCGAAAGAGGTAGAATGTTGTGCTCACTCGTCCCTCGCAGGTAGTGGCGAAGATGTGGGTGTATGTTGAGTTTGTCCGGTGATGAGTTGTGTTTGGACGAAAGGGTAGAATATTGTGCCCAACTTCCTCCCTTTGTAGAGTGATGGCGAGATGTCGTGAAGTATGCTGATTAGCAGTGATGAGTTGTGGAAATAAACAGAGTGTGGAATCTTGTGCACACACCTTCTTCCCTATGTAGAGGTAATGGCTAGATTTGTTGGTGTAAGTTGATTGGCGGTGATGTTGTGGTGACTAAAGTGGTTAGATGTTGTGTACCACCTCTTACCCATGTAGATGTGATGGCGAAGTTTGTGAGTGTATGTTTATTGGTGGTGATGATTGTGTTTGGACGAAGTGGGTAGAATGTTGTGCCCACCGTCGTCCCTAAGTAGAGGTTCATGGCGAGATGTGTGGGTGTAAGTTGATTGGTGTGATGAGTTGTGATGATGAAAGTGGGTGAATGTTGGCACCACCTTCTGCCACATGTGCAGTTGACGGCACAGAATGTTGTGGGGTATTGTGATTTATCTGTACTGATTGTGTATGGTAGTTAAATTGTGTATAATGTTGTGGCACCACATCTTCCCTATGTAGAGGTGAGGCGAGATGTTGTGTGGTTAAGTTGATTTATGGCGGGATGAGTTGTGTTGGACGAATGGGTAGAATGTTGTGCCCCACCTTCGGCTCCCCATGTAGAGTGATGGGCAGATGTTGTGTGTGTAAATTTGATTGCGGTGATGAGTTGTTTTGGGACGAAAGTGGAGAATGTTGTGCACCACCTACCTTCTTCCCCATGTGAGTTTGATGGCAAGATGTTGTTGGTGTAAGTTGATGGCGGTATGCATTATTTGGGCGAAAGTGGGTAGAATGGTTGTGCCCGCCCTTCTCCCAGTTGAGTGAACGGCGATATGTTGTGGGTGAGGTTTGATAGGCGGTGATGATTGGGTTGGAACGAAATGGGTTTAGTTTGCACCACTTCTGCCCTATGTTAGAGTGATGCGAATTTTGTGGGGGTAAGTTTGATTTGGTTTTGATGAGTTGTGTTTGACGTAGAGGGAGACGTTGTGCACCACCTTCTTCCCTGAAGATGTCTGGCGAGATGTGTGTGGAATTTTGATTGGTGGTGATGAGTGTGTTGGACGAAAGAGGGTAGAATGTTGGGCCACACCACTTACCACATGTATAGTGATGGCGAGAATTTTGTGGGTGTAAGTTTTATTGGCGGTGATGATTGTGGTTTTGACGAAAGTGGTTTAATGTTTTGCACCCTTTCTTTCATATGTAAGGTGATGGCGAATGTTGTGGTTGTAGTTGATTGGCGTTTTTGAGATGTGTAGTAAGAAGAGAGCAAAAAATTTTTTGCAGCCGCTTCTTCCCTAGGTCGAGGTGATGGCGAGATGTTGTGGTGTAATGTGATTGGCGTGATGAGTTGTGAAATTAAAGTTAGTAAATGTTGTGCATCACCTCTTCCCCATAGTAGATGTTGCGATATGTTGTGGGTTTAAGTTGATTGGCGGTGATGAGTTGTGTAAGGATGAAAGCAGAGTAGAATTTTGTGGCAGCCCTTTCTTCCCTATGTAGAGGGAGTCGAGATGTTGTGGTGTAAGTGGATTGGCGGTGATGAGTTTGTGTTGGACTA
>JALJAT010000498.1:7500-13994 GCA_034768735.1 Schistosoma mekongi | reverse complement strand
GAGAGAAGGCGATGCTGCAGGATTTATGCGAGAAGTTATTAAGGTCACAATTGGAACCCGTTCAGGTTCAGCCCCACTCTCTCCTTCGCTCTTTCTATTTATTCGGTTTTAGGGAAGAAAAATAATTCAAAACAAAGAGTTTTTGAGAACGATGTTAACATTTTAATTTTTTTTTTGGAAACATGATGTGGACTAGTTGTATCTTTGTTTGCATATTTATATATTGATTTGGTTCGTACAAGGATTAACCGATGGGAAGTTAGGAAGTAAAGGTAACTGTTTAGCATAGTATGTGATGCTGTATGATGAAAAATTGACCTAGGACCTTCGGGCCAATGGCGTTTTTTTCTGGTGAATGAAATAATGCACATCTATTTACGGACTAAAGGCAGTACATTATCGTGTTGGGCTAACAATCATTCTAATTCCATCGTGGTAGGTTCGGTTACTCGAAATGTTAAAAATTCCACTGGCCACTGTTGTTTTTCGAACTTTAAAGATGTTATTTTAGGAGGTTGTCATGAGTTAGGTACCATTATTTTTGGACTGCAAAAGTGTTTGCATAAACCATAAATTATGGGAAAGAAGGTAGAATTGAACAGCTTTTATTCTGCCTGTGATATTTAGCTTTGACTTTTTGCTTTCTTCTTTCTCACTCATCTTGTTAGGTACGACGCTATGATTTATGGAGTTTAAACTGTTATCGACAGTGTGTCAGTACTCACTAATAGCAAACTAATATTACAATACTGAAAAGACATATAAAGTATTAAATGGCCAATTCCCCCCGTGACTCAAGTTTGCAAGGTTACGGGGGCCGGTATCAATTTAGTAGCTCAGTAAGGTTGGGGGTGGAGCACCATAAAAAGACAAGAGAATATCCCAGGAACTCTCGCCGACATTCTCGAGGTCGGTTGCGTTACCGCGTGGGTGATGCCGAACAAAACAGCCAGAAACATACCCAATCTCTGGACAGGGTCGGAATATTAACCCGATTCCCGTTCGTTACAGGGGGCTGCGATCTACCAACTTGTTTTACTTTGGAGGCAGTAATAATGAACAAAGCCCGTAAAACGGACAATGTCAGGCACCCCGTCTCTGTTCCGATTTACGGATCACTTAGGACCGCGATCACATGTCAATGCTGTTCCCCATGGGAAACCCTTTCTCCAAACGGCCTTCAAGGTTCTCACTTGAATATTTGCTACTACCACCAAGATCTGCGCCTGTGGTTGCTTCACTAGGCTAAGCCTGAGGTTCCCGCTAGCCACAGCGACCAATCTACTACGTTGCCATACTCCAGCCGGGACCAAGTTGCAGTTGCCCTCCAACAGATAGGGACCAGCTTACAGCAACGGTCCGGTAAGGTCCAAGCTCGAGCGCCATCCATTTTCAGGGCTGGTTGATTCGGCCGGTGAGTTGTACACATCTTAGCGGTTTACGACTCTTCCTGGCCAACCGTCCCAATGCTGTCTGGACTCAACCAACACCTTTGTGGTATCTCATGAGCGTCACGTTAGGCACCGTAACCGAACGTTTGTTCATCCCCAGCGCAGTTCTGCCTTAACCAAAATGGCCCACTTGGCACTCACATTCAATGCAAAACTCCACTTAAGCGAGTAAGTTCGCACCATTTAAATTTGAGAATAGGTTGAGGAGCTTTATCCCCAATGACCTTAATCATTCGCTTTAACGGATAAAAAGGTTTTATTCCCAGAATGCAGCTATCTGAGGGAAACTTCGGAGGGAACCAGCTACTAGATGGTTCGATTAGTCTTTCGCCCCTATACTCCGTTTATACGATCGATTGCAGGTCAGATCGCTACGGTCCTCCACCAGAGTTTCCTCTGGCTTCAACCTTCGCAAGCATAGTCACCATTCATTTCGGGTCTCAAAGTGTACGCTCTTGCTCCCGCCACCGACGGTGCACGCAACACATGGTCGCATTGTCTACGTCAGGGGACGGGACGGTGAGCGCCCGGCTCGCCCAACTGGAAAGTATGAGCAAGGCAACAGGATCTCACCTCAGTCCGGACTGAAGCCGAACCTTTACCTTCACTTCGCCTTTGGGTTTCGTAACACCCAATGATCGCGACACATGTTTAACTCCTTGGTCCGTGTTTTCCAGGAGGGTCAGGGGGACGTCACCCTACACCACAGAATTATGGCCCATTCAAAAGCTCACATACGCAACTGCCAACGTGACAAAGCAAGCCATCAGCAGACCAGCCGAAGATAGTAAACAACGAGCCAGACTCACCACTGCCACGAAAGACAAAGTACGCATGCAAAGCCGCCATCTCCGACACACTACACAACTCCACTACAGCCGGTGTAGTAACACTAATGATCCATAATGATTAATCACGAACCAAAGAGCCACCTGCCGACCCAACCAAGCTCAACATTAATAGTCAAACCTGATCAGTTTGGCCATAGTAGAGAGGCAGCAATGCCGGTCGCTGGTGAATAAGCTGGAAAGTGCACTGACAAGCAGACCTCACACCTCCAATTGCGTGCGCCGTATAAAAAACGTCTACACATCCCACCCCATTATAAAAGGTAGGCATCTGCTATTACAAACAGACACTGAAGGCGGCCAGTAGGCCCAAGCACAAATCCTATCATAAGTGAATACCCAGAGCTTGCAGTTAAACTCCACCGTTTTACACTTGAACGGTTTCACGCCATGTTTACTATCTCTTCAAAGTCTTTTCAACTTTCCTCACCAGGTACTGGTGTGCTATAGGACTAGTGTAGTATTTAGGGACCTTGGATGGAGTCTACCACCCACTTTGGGCTGCATGCAAAACAACCCGACTCCAAGGGGTTAGCTCCGAGCAAAAACTGGTAATACATGGTCTCCACCCCCACGGGCCTTTCACCCTCTATGGGCCAGGACGGTAACGCCGTACCAAGTGGAAGTGGGGGTTGAGAGCAGTTAATGCATGAAGCAACCTAAACACACATGCCTTCCGCTAAAGTGGAACGTAGGCTTCGGTGTTGGGCTAATCCCTGTTCAATCGCAGTACTAGGGGAATCCTTGTTAGTTTCTTTTCCTCCGCTTAGTGATATGCTTAAGTTCAGCGGGTAATCACGTCTGACCGAGGGTCAGGGTCAATTAGCATTATACTTGTATGTGTACAAAGCACACACTCTCGATACAAACCATAGACCGAATCATAGAGCCATGAGTAAGTGATTAGCTTAGCTACAGTAGTGCGTTCTTCTCGAGCATGTATAAAAGTATTATCATTAAGCCACGACTCGAGAACAACCCACTGCCGCATCTCAATCTGGTTATCTAGACCGGACTAGGCTGTGATCGGATTTTTCGGACGAGCCTTTGACCAGCAGCAACCCGCGTTGATACACGAGCGCATCAATATATATGCCGGCAGGCACTACGGCCAACCACGATTAATTAGTACGGTGCGTAGTGATAGATGAAACGCCGACCCGCGGACAGGCGTGGCCACAGGATATCCCGTAGCCGCAATATGCGTTCAAGATGTCGATGTTCAAAGCAGTATGCAGTTCACATTAATTCACACAGTTGGCTGCACTCTTCATCGGAAACACGACGCCGGAGTGATAAACCGATCAAAAGTCTGTTACACCACTAACCCTAACACATGGTAGTGCCTCGAAAATAATGTTATCGACTGCAGCCTAGGATATTTACCGCTAAGCCAGCGTACATGCAGTCCAGCACAAGGCCAGGTGCATGCCAGGCAGCAAACCCGTGATTGGCAAGCCAAACCGGATCGCTTCAACAGTTGTAAAATGTTTGGAAAGGAACATAAACGGGGCGGGTGCAGCACACGTACATACAACCCTCATTTGAACCTTGCACACAACAATCACGTCATGTACTATCCCATCACCCTTGGCAGATCAGGCAACCCGAAAGTCACGAGAACACCATCAGGCATAGACGGAAACAGCTAACCCGGTAGGTAATAAAATTTGTAATAATCAACCACTTCACTGCACTCAAAGAAGCAAACCCTGTCACCTCCACATACTGTGAAGGCCGATAGTTTACGCAAGCACAGATCCATGGTTTCACATTTATATTATTACATCCACTTCAACTGCACTCAAAGAAGCAAACCCTGTCACCTCCACATACTGTGAAGGCCGATAGTTTACGCAAGCACAGATCCATGGTTTCACATTTATATTATTACATCCACTTCAACTGCACTCAAGAGCAACCCTGTCACCTCCACAAACTGTGAAGGCCGATAGTTTACGCAAGTACAGATCCTGGCTTCAGATTTTTGTTTATAGGGTCGGTTAATGATCCTTCCGCAGGTTCACCTACGAAACCTTGTTACGACTTTTACTTCCTCTAATAGTCAAATTAGGTCGTCTTCTCGATATCAGTCGAGCGGCGGTAAAGCCACTTCAACGACACCAATCCAACGACCTCACGAAAACCTTCAATCGGTAGTAGCGACGGGCGGTGTGTACAAAGGGCAGGGACGTATCAGCGCAAGCTTATGACTTGCACTTACCAGGAATTCCTCGTTCACGGGGAATAATTGCAAGCCCCGATCCCAGTCACGACGGTGATGAAACAGTTTGCCCAACCCTTTCGGGCCAGGTTTCCAGGCTCGCTGGCACCGTCATTGTAGCGCACGTGTGGCCCCGGACATCTAGGGCATCACAGACCTGTTATTGCTCAATTTCGTGCGACTTAAGTGTGCCGCTTGTCCCTCTAAGAAGTAAAAACTGGCACCGCACCCGTCGGATCACGACCACACTACTCCATAAAGAAGCAGTAGAAGCCGCGCCCTAAACGAGCACAGAGGACCAGTCTACTATTTAGTAGGTTAAAGTCTCGTTCGTTATCGGAATTAAACCAGACAAATCGCTCCACCAACTAAGAACGGCCATGCACCACCAACCACCGAATCAAGAAAGAGCTTTCATCTGTCAATCCTCACAGTGTCCGGGCCGGGTGAGTTTTTCCCGTGTTGAGTCGAATTAAACCGCAGGCTCCACTCCTGGTGGGTGCCCTTCCGTCAATTCCTTTAAGTTTCAGCTTTGCAACCATACTCCCCCCGGAGCCAAAGACTTAAAGGTTTCCCGGGGACTGCCCGCGATGTCAATTATAGAACCAACGCGGATCGTCAGTTGGCATCGTTTATGGTCAGAACTACGACGGTATCTGATCGTCTTCGAAACTCTGACTTTCGCTCCTGGATCAATGAAACATTCTTGGCAAATGCTTTCGCTGTAGTTTGTCTGGCGGCGATCCCAGAATTTCACCTCTAACACCGCCATACAAATGCCCCCGTCTGTCCCTCTTAACCATTACTTCGGATCCGAAAACCAACAAAATAGAACCGAAGTCCTATTTCATTATTCCATGCAAGAATTTCAGGCGCATAGGCCTGCTTTGAGCACTCAAATTTGTTCAAAGTAAAGATGCCGTCCGCCTCCGGCACCCGTTTAAAGGCATCCGAAAGCATGCCAACAGGTTCAATAAGATACAATACTCATTAACCTATCAACACCTGTTTTAACAAAACACAGACAAACGGCTGAAAGGTTGCACAACCACTACGCCGAGCTGACCACTTGCCCTGATCGTAACCAGACCGTGAACAAGCAACAGCATGCGATCGCAACTACCCAGATCCAACTACGAGCTTTTAACTGCAGCAACTTTAATATACGCTTTTGGAGCTGGAGTTACCGCGGCTGCTGGCACCAGACTTGCCCTCCAATTGGTCCTCGTTAAAGGATTTAAATTGTACTCATTCGAATTACGGAGCCTCAATTGAGTCCCGTATCCGTATTTTCGTCACTACCTCCCCGTGCCGGGAGTGGGTAATTTTCGCGCCTGCTGCCGTCCTTGGATGTGGTAGCCATTTCTCAGGCTCCCTCTCCGGATCGAACCCTGATTCCCCGTTACCCGTTATCATCATGGTAGGCAAATCACCTACCAACAAATTGATAGGGCAGACATTTGAAAGATCCGTCGCCGACACACAATTGGCCGACTGCGATCAGTAAAGTTATCCAGAGTCATCACAGAATGTAACAGGCACAGCATAAGCCGCACCCGGTGGTTCTGTTCTAATAAATGCACCCGTCCCCTTGCGGGTCAGGGATTCAAGGCATGTATTAGCTCTAGACTTACTACAGTTATCCAGGTAGCGTTTACGATCTAAGGAAACCATAGCTGATTTAATGAGCCATTCGCGGTTTCACCGTTTTAAGGTATGTACTTAGACATGCATGGCTTAATCTCTGAGACAGGCATATGACTACTGGCAGGATCAACCAGTTATTCACACACAATTATCAATATACCCGCTATATGAGGTAACTTCAATCAAATTGGTTTTTCAGGAGGTCAACTGATCAACACCACAGTGACCAGGCTCTCTACAACCTGAACACTAGCGACGCAATACAGCCCTTTCCTGGGCACAACCACGCAGGTACCAAGAACCCTGGTGGACCATTGCACCATT
>JALJAT010000498.1:0-2500 GCA_034768735.1 Schistosoma mekongi | reverse complement strand
TACACACCCAAGACTCGCGCCATGTTAAACTCCTTGGTCGGGGGTTTCAAGACGGGTCAGGTGGATCGTCTACCACGTACACCACAGACTATTGGCCCATTCAAAAGCTCACATCCGCAACTGCCAACGTGACAAAAGCAAGCCATCAGCAGACCAGCCGAAGCTAGTAACAAAACTGACCAGACTCACCAATGCCCGAAAGACAAAGTACGCATGCAAAGCCGCCATCTCCGACACACTACACAACTCCACTACAGCCGGTTAGTAACACTAATGATCCATAATGATTAATCACGAACCAAAGAGCCACCTGCCGACCAACCAAGCTCAACATTAATAGTCAAACCTGATCAGTTTGGCCATAGTAGAGAGGCAGCAATGCCGGTCGTGGTGAATACTCTGAGAAAGTGCATCTGACAAGCAGACCCTCACACCTCCAATGCGTGCGCCGTATAAAAACGTCTACACATACCCACCCCATTATAAAAGGTAGGCATCTGCTATTAACAAACCAGACCCTGAAGGCGGCCAGTATGCCCAAGCACAAATCATACTCATCAGCTGAATCCCCAGAGCTTGCAGTTCAACTCCACCCGTTAACCTTTGAACGGTTTCACGCACTGTTTACTCTCTCTTCAAAGTACTTTTCAACTTTCCCTGCACGGTCTTGGTGCTATCGGACCTCGTGTAAGTATTTAGCCTTGGATGGAGTCTACCACCACTTTGGCTGCATTCACAAACAACCCGACTCCAAGGGTAGCTCAGAGCAAAACTGTCATACATGGTCTCCACCCCCACGGGCCTTTCACCATCTATGGGCCAGGACGGTAAGCCGTACTCAATGCTGGACTTGGGGTAGAGCAGTAATGCCTGAAGCCAACCTAAACACCACATTGCCTTACGATCAAGTGACCGTAGGCTTCGGTGTTGGGCTAATCCCTGTTCACTCGCAGTTACTAGGGGATCCGTGGTAGTTTCGTTTCCTCGCTTAGTGATAGTTAAGTTCGCGGGTAAATCACGTTCTGATCCGAGGTCAGGGTCAATTAGCATTATACTTGTATGTGTACAAAGACACACTCTCGATACAAACCATAGACCGAATCATAGAGCCATGATTAAGTGATTAGCTAGCGTACAGTAGGGCGTTCTTCTCGAGCATGTATAAAAGTATTATCAGTAAGCCACGGACTGAGCACAACCCACGCGCAGTCTCATCTGGTTATCTAGACCGGGACTAGGCTGTGATCGGATTTTTCGGACGGAGCCTTTGACCAGCAGCAACCCGCGTTGATACACGAGCGCATCAAATATATGCCGGCAGGCACTCGGCCAATCCACGACGTAAGTTGCGAGTGATAGATGAAAAAGCCGACCCTCGAAGGAGTGGCCCAAAGGATATCCCGTAGCCGCAATATGCGTTCAAGATGTCGATGTTCAAAGCAGTTGCAGTCAATTAATTCACACAGTTGGCGGCACTCTCATCGCAAACGAGCCGAGTGATCCACCGCTCAAAGTTGTACACCAATAACCCTATACACAGTGTAGTGCATAGAACTAATGGTTATCGCTGCAGCCTAGGCTATTTACCGCTAAGCCAGCGTACATGCAGTCCAGCACAAGGCCAGGGGCATGCCAGGCAGCAAACCCGTGATTTGCAAGCCAAACCGGATCGCTCAACAGTGTAAAATGTTTGGAAAGGAACATAACGGGGCGGGGGTGCCGGCACACGTAAAAAACAACCCTCTTAACCTTGCACACAACAATAACGTTCATGTACTATCCCATCACCTGGGCCCAGATCAGGAAACCCGAAAGTCACGAGAACACCATCAGAGCATAAGCCAGGACAGTATACCCCGGTCAGGTAAGTATTAAATTTGTAATAATCAACCCACTTCAACTGCACTCAAAGAAGCAACCCTGTCACCTCCACATACTGTGAAGGCCGATAGTTTACGCAAGCACAGATCCAGGTTTCACATTTAGATTATTACATCCACTTCAACTGCACTCAAGAAGCAACCCTGTCACCTCCACATACTGTGAAGGCCGATAGTTTACGCAAGCACAGATCCATGGTTCACATTTAATATTACATCCACTTCAACTGCACTCAAAGAAGCAACCCTGTCACCTCCACATACTGTGAAGGCCGATAGTTTACGCAAGTACAGATCCAATGGCTTCAGATTTTTGTTTATAGGGTCTGTTAAGAGCCTTCAGCGGTTCAACCTACGGAAACCTGTTACGACTTTTAATCCTCTAAATTAGCTCAAAGTAGGTCGTCTTCTCGATATCAGTTCGAGCGGCGGGGTTAAAGCCACTTCAACGGACACCAATCCAACGACCTCACTAAACCATTCAACGGTTAGTGCGAAGGGCGGTGTGTACAAAAGGGTCTAGGGGGGACCCGTAATCAGCGCAAGCTTATGACTTGCACTACCGAGGAGTTCCTCGTTCACAGGGATAATTGCAAGCCCCCGATCCCAGATCACGACGG
>JALJAT010000497.1:0-13999 GCA_034768735.1 Schistosoma mekongi | reverse complement strand
TGCCACGCCCATACTATTAATTGGCAGATGATCTGTAGTAGTATTTGTAGATGACCGCGAATTTCGTGAAGTTGCTTCTGGTGTTGGATGATTGGTGGTTATTATATGTATTGGGGTAAGATGGTGGTAGTTTAATATGTTTTTTTTGCGTTTTGTAGAGTTTTAAACTATAATATTTTCTGCAGTACGTGCGTTGTTTTATTTGGATGTAAAGCTTTGAATTTGCGTTGTCACTGTAGTAAATTTCTTGAGTTTTTTTAATTTTGTCTGTTGGAGATTATATTTTGGCGTTTGTTCAGTATTGGTACATGCTAGCGGCAGTGTCTTTTTATTTACTTTTGTTGTGAGTTAGAACTTTCTAGATTTGGTGGTCAAAACAAGAATCAAGTGGATCCTAACATATATGGTACAATATTTAGGATTAATTTAGATGTGTTCTTTTTATTAGGGTTTATCTTGGGGTTTCCTTTTATGGGTTTATAGTTTAAGGAAGCATGTGTTCTTGGTAGTGTAGTCAGTATGAGGTTATTTTGGATAATATTTTTGTTGTTTGTGATAGTAGGTTTAATGTTTCAATGGCTTAACTAGTTTGGCGATTTTTATTATATTTTTTGGTGGATTAACCTTTGGTTTGTTATACTACCGTATGTGTTTTATAAGTTATTAAAATAGTTCCAATGATGGTAATTTTGGGATATCCTCTTAAGTTTTAGTTTATTAATATTTTAGTGGGTTTATGGTGTTTAATGTTATTTATTCTTTTTTTATTATGTTTGTGGGTATTGTTCTGGGGTAAATAGGTTATTGGTGTTCTGATATAGTAAGAGTTGAATTGGTATTGATGTTGTAGATTGATTATTTGGTTTATATGTATAATTATTTGTTTATAGGAGTTTTTTGACGATACTCTATGTCATTTTTGTATTTTTGTTGAGAGTTTAGGTTAATTTGATTATATTTTTATTTTGGTTATATTTTCTGTTAGTTCTATGTTTGAGGTTTCGTTTTAGTTTTTGGTACGTTTTATTGTTGTTATTATATTTCTTTTTTTAAATGTGGTAGTTAATATATGGTTTAAAATTGTTGAATTAAATGGTTATATAATATTATTTGTTTCCTTTCCAATTAACGAGATCTCATGGTTTATATTTGAGCCATTATAGGTAATGAGTTTATTTCTTTTGTTTTAAATTTGTATTAATGTTTGTTATATCACCATGTATTTTTTTTTTATCATCCTTTTATTTTATTATTGATAATTGGTTAAATATGAGTTTTTTTAGTTTTAAAAATATTTTGTTTGGGATTTTATTTACTATTAAGGCAGAATCGTATGCTTGGGTTTTGTTTTTTTCATTGACTGAGATTATAAATATTTTGCTACCATGTAATTGACTTGTTTATGATTTCAGATTATTATAGTAGCCTATATCTTATGCTTATGGTATTCCTATGTTGGAGACTTATATATGATAAGACGTCTTTTTTATTCCCACTATTAGCATGTTTGATTAAACTGATGAGCGTCATCTTTATTTAATTGTTAAACTTTATTTTTTGCTTTTATGATCTTAGCTTTGGGAGATTAATAAATGCAATCTAGAATTGCATAATCCTCTCTGCTCTTGGTTTTTTACATAGGCTTGCATTTATTCATGTTATATAGGTACTGTTGGTTTGACTGAGGTAGAATTATTATGATAGTCGAAGTTGGTTCGTCGATATAGAAAATAATAATTTATATTTGGCCTTTTTGTAGATTATATTGGTTGTTTGTTATTTAAAGTGTTTGTATATTATAGTGTGGTTACTCAGGTGGTGTTATGGCATATAGATTTTTCGTGTCTGTGAGTTTAATTATAGATTAGAGTAATGAGTTTTTAGGAGAGTTTTATGTAGGTTTTATAATGTAACTGGTTTTTGTGGTGCGAAAGACTTAATGTTTTAAACTAAAATATTTATGTTAAGATTATTCGTGTAAAATTTAATAGATTTGCCTCCACAAATTGTTCTAAACATAGTTTGGGTGTGTTGGTTTTATGATTATTTGCTTGTATGATAATTCAGGTTTTTTCGTATAGTTGTGTCCATTATTTTATGATGTTTTGGGAAATTTTCGATTTAAGAATGAGATGTGAACTGATGATCATATTATGTTGGATTATGCGTTTATTCCATATGGTGTGGTAAGATTAATATTTTTTTTCTGTTTAGTTCCATATTGGTCGTAGATTGTATTATAGAAGTTATCGTATGAATAGGGGTTTGAAAGTTGGGTTTTTGATTTATGTTTTTTAATGGTAGAAGCTTTTCTTGGATATATTTTACCGTGGCATCAATGTCATAATGACTGCTACTGGTTTGACTTCTATTATCCTTAGTGTGCTGTTGTTGGGGGTTTAATATGTAGTTATGGTTGTTGTGGTTTTTTTTTCAGTAAACATTAATTGATACATTGTTGGTGTATTTCCTGTGCATATAAGTTAGGATTTATTTTATTAGGATTAATCAAGTGTTACATTTGTTTTATTGCATCAAAGTGGTTCTAACTAGTCCTTGTTTTTTTATAAAGGATATATTGATGTGTGATTTTTCATAGATTCATACGATTAAGGATTTGTTTGCTTGTTAATGGTAGTAATATTTTTAGTAATTTTTTTTAGTTTTAGGAGTTTCCTAAAATATCTTGGATGTGGAAGCTTTTATTGTAGCTAATCATTATTTCCTCCGGATAGTATCAAATCCCGAGTGATATTTTTTTATTATTTTTATGCAATGCTTCGTTTCGTAAAATAAATTCTAAGGGTTTTGGTGGGCTGGTCGTAGTTATATTGTTTTTTGTTGGTTTTGTGGTTTCCAAGGAAGATTGTTAGATCGATTTATGTTTTTAGTCGTCAGGTGGTTTTTGATTGGTTAGTTCGTTTATTTGTTTGCTTAAGTATTGGGTGGATGTCCATGCTGAGTATCCTTATAAGATGTAGTAGGGGGAGGTTTGTCAGATTCATGATGGTGAGTATTTATTTATTTATAAGTTTTTTTGGTTATTCCCGTAGATAGATAGTCGTTTATTATTGATGTAGATCTATTTAAATATATGATTTGTGAATTTATATACATTGGTATTTTAGAATAATGTTAATTGGTATGTTATTATGGGGAGGTGGTTAGTCATTAAATCAGTTTTATTGATAGGGTCATCATTTGTTTCAAATATTTATAGTTTTAGAGAGTTAATAATTCTAGTGTTGTTAGTTTGTTTAATTAATGAAAATTAATGATTTGTCCATATAGTATTCATTTCGAATGATGCTTTATTTGTTTAGAAGTTTCAGTATGTTGATAGTTGTTGACTAAAATTGTAGGGTTCTTTGCGTATTTCTCTTGGTTTTTTAACTTTAGTTATTGTTACATTATATATTTTATTACTTTTTTATATGTTTGAATTATATTCTAATTTTTCAATGATGATTTCTTGGTGTAAAAAATATTTATGTGTTGGTTGGTGATTTGGATCAATGTCAATGTTTGATGTTAACAGTAACCTTAATATATTCTTGTTTTGTGATTAGTTGAGTTAAGAGTGGTAGTTTTTGTATATAATCCTGCTAGATCTATGGTTACATATTTGTATCTAAAATCTTTAGTCTTTTGGTTTTTTTTTTACGAGCTTTCATTATTAGAGCGTATATTTATTGATTGTGAATAGTCCTTATCCGAAGTTATGTTTCTAGATGATATGTTGGTGATATATCATATTAGGGAGTGTTCCGTTATTAGTGGGATATGTTTGTAGGTTTAGTAAAGGTAGATTTAAGTTTATTATGTGAGTAATGAAGGTGCTGAGATTAGTAGAGTTTTGTTGTAATTTTAATATTTTTAACTAAAGGCCTGTATTTCCGTTTCAACGGATGATTGCCATTAGTTCATGCTGAGCTAGTAGTCTGTACGATTAATTGAGAGTTTATATAATGAATTTATGTTTTGTTGTATTAGTCCGATTATGTGGGCTGTTATTAGTTGATTATTTAGATGGTTATTCTATATTTTTATTGTTTATAGAGTAGTTATTTAATTGCGGCTATGGTTGGATGGATGCCAAGCGTTGACTAGCGTATTTGAGGTTATCTCCTAGGTTAATAGGAAGGTGTATATGGTTAAGTTGTCTTTTCAGAGTGTGGAGATTAGGATTCATTTTGTGTAGTGGTTAGGTCATGGATTGTCGGTTGTTTAGCAGGTGCGATGATATGAGTGGGTTATGAGATTAGCTGGTCGCGGGGAACTGAAGTATGTTAGTTAAGATAAGCGTGGTGGTCTATAGGCATGTTGTTGCTGGAGTTAGAGGGGTAAAGTCGTGTGGTTTCCCACCACTTTACCCATTTTTTGGGATTGTGGTTAGTTTATAAATATGTTACTATAGGGATTTTTATGTTTAATTTTTCGTTATCATATAGATTTGTGTAGTTTTATTTTTATTGTTATATGGTTTAATTTATGTTCTCCAGGGTATATGATTGAATATACTGGTGGTTTAAGATCAATTATGTCCTTGTATAATTTAGTTACGTTTGTTGAATTTATTTCTTATTTATTGTGATCTAATTTTGTAATAGTAAACGTTGAATATATTGATTATAATTGTTAGAAAGCTAGGTGTAAAGTATTGCATATCTTGTTTTTTGGACCCTCCGAGGGTGGTTAAATGCCAGTTTCTTTAAGTTAGATAGTGTAGGTAATAAGTTTATAGATATTGTGATTAATTTATTAGTGTGGATATATTCCTTTTAGCTTACGTGGTAAAGTATCCGTTTGAAGGTCTGAAGATATGTGTTTTTTTAGAGTGGATATTAGTTAAGAAAACTATATGATTCTAGTTTTATATATTGTGTAAAGTTACACCTATCCTTATGTTATCTGTTGTATGGGTTACTAGATTTTTGGTTCGATTATCTTAGTGTTAACGTTTTTAAGATTTGAATAGTGATATATTTTATCTTATCATGTTTATTTAATTGTTTTGTTTGCTTTAGTTCGTTGTCCTATATTTACATAGTTAGTTTTAGGTTATAATAATGGCTTTAATATGCCTTGTAACTTTCGTTATTTTTTTTAGACCATGTTTCTACATTTAGAATTATTTATATCTGGTTTATACCAATGGTGGTCCAGATATTATTATCACCGGGTTTGTTTTATATTGAGTTAGTAAGAGTATATACGTCCTATTGTTTTATTAATTCGTCCCTTTTGTTAATATTTAGTGCGGTTGGATATTTATGGAATAGGTTTAGGAAAGAATGAGATTTTCTTTTGGATTATTATTATATTTCTTTTCTTTTTATTATTCTTTTTGTTTATGAACTTTTTGTTGCATTAAATGCATTGATTTATTGTTCAGAAATCTTAAGTTTTTCTTTTGCTCATTAACGTTATAATTGTTATTGTTATTTAAGGTAAAAATTTTTTATTCGGTTTTTCTGATATTTGTGTTGATGTTTTTAGAGTTCTTTTAATTATTTTCTGGATTTTGAATGACTTTTTGGTTATTCTTAGAATTATGCGTCTTTCAGTGATACCATGTTTTTAAAAAATAATATGTGTGATGTTCATTAATTGATAGTTTTGTGATAATTATCTTTTGCTTTGGGAGTATCATTCTGCTTTAATTTTGGTTTGGTATTTATATTCTCCTGATTTTTTTTTTTTTTTTTTTTTTTTTTTTTTTTGGGTTTTTTTTTTAAAGTTGGTGTTTTTTCCTTTTATTTTTGGGTTTATCAGTTTTAATGGAGAAGAGTTTAATAGGTTTTTGTTGTGTGTCTATATTTTAACGGGAACATGTTAATACGTGTTTTCTTTATATTCAAAATTATAGTAGAATTGTAGTTGATTAACTGGTATTGGTGCATTTTTTCTTTGTGGGTTATTAATTGGGTTATCAATGTAATTGGTTTTATTTATGATGCACATGATTGACTTCTCTTAAAGTTATAATTGTGTTTAAGTATGGTCGGTCTCTTTTTATGATTGTTAATGTTGTCTTTGGTTTATTTTATTGAAGGTCGGGCGTCTTTATTATTTAGGAAGTTTCTAGTGGTAGGTTATTTGGATATATAGTTGTTATTAGCTATTCTCTTTAAGGGGTTTTTTTTGCTCTTTTTATTAAGATTTATGTTAGGTAATGGGTTGAATGATTAGATTTAGTGTTTTTATTGTTATGTGTATTGTCTAGTTTTTTTAGAGCAGTTTTATTTATTAAGTGAATAGTATAGGTCCATTGTTCCTACGAGTGTTTGATTATAAATTGTTCATGTGTTGGTTTTAAATTTTTTTTAACAATATATTTTTTTAATTTAAGAGAATTGTCTATTCTTCAAATAGTTGTGAAATAATGACTTTCTAGTTGTTAAGTTTTGCAGTGGTATTATAATTTATACGTGTTTAGTTTGAGTAGTAGAAGTTGAAACTTGTCAAGTTTTAGAGTATTCGTTTATAATACTACTTGGGAACAAGTATTATATGGGAGTTTACTTGTTTGTTTATAAGGTTTATTATTGGTTCTTTTATTATAGCATTTTTATTTGGTGATGTGAGCGTAAGGTTCTTAGATATATACAGTGACGGTAAGGGTCCAAAAACGGTTGCTTGGCTGTTGTATTACAAGGTTTTGCTGATTTTATGAAGTTAGCGGTTGTTCATTAGATTAATGGATATGTATTCATAGTTGATTGTTGATTAGGTTGTTTTATGTTATTTTTTGTTCTTGTTGGGTATATATATTTATAGTTGTGAGTTTTATTACGTTTATTAAGTTTATGTATGCTTTATATTTTAATAGTTTTTACTTTTATAAGTTATGGCTTGTTTATGTTAGGTTTTGGCTCTTGAAAAGTAAGATTTGTTGATATTCTGTTCGTATTGCGTTTTCTAGGGCAGATATGAAAGATTTTTTATGATGTGTGTTGTTAATTTTTGGTTGTTTGCTTGGTGATGATGGAAAAATGATATTTGTTTGATGTCCTTTATCGCTCCGTTAAATATATTTTTATTGAGTTGTTTCAATGTTTTAGAGAAGGTAATCCGTGTTCCCATTTGATTATGGTGAGTCTGAAAGTGAGTATGTTGTGTTTAATACAAGTACAGCCGGGTTAAGTTACGTTTAATGACAATTTATGCTTGTGATAGTGTAATGTTTATATTTAGTGGCTTCCGTCCTGTAATATTTTGAGGAAGTATTATTAGATTGATTTATTTCACTTTATTTTTATTTATTTGATCGCGTGGTACTTTTTCCCCGTGTTTCGTTTGATTATTTCAGTTTTAGTTTGAAGTATGGTTTAGTAGTTTTCTTTATTATATGTAGTGTTGTGTTTTGGATTAATTCTTTAAGTTAAAATTATGGAAGTTGAAGTTAATGTTATGTGGATTACTATAAAGATGGAGCTGTTACCTTGAGGTTGCTTGTGCTACCGTAGACGATATAATTATTATGTTTCTCTTTCCAGATAGTATTTCATTTAAGAATATAAATTTTGGGTGTTACGGATTTGATTTAATCAAACTATCTGCGTTTATTGGTTAGTGATTTTATTTTTATAGCCGTATGGCTGCAAGCAGGTTACTCCGATATAGTAAAAAATAGAAAAAAATATTTTTCCGTCGTTAATTGACATATTATTAGTTGATTTGTTCTGTGCGGATTCTTAAATTACGTATAAGACCTTAATCTTGTGATGTTTGGATAAAGAACTCCGTAGGAATTGTATTTGGTTTTCTTTTTTTTTTTTTTTTTTTGGTTGTTTTTTTTTTGAGGTTGGTTGTTTGTTTGTATAAATGATATGGTTTGGGTTATACGGTGAGATATAGATGTTTTGGTTTAGATAGTTGATTAGTTCTTTTGTAGTGTGGTTTTTATGTCCCTCATGGTGTTTAGTGAAAATTTTTTAAGTTTTTCTTATTTGAAACTTTTAGTTTTTTTTTGTGTATATTTGATTAGAGGTGTCTTTGTTGTTGAAAGTTTGCTTTTGAGGGTGTTTGGTTTAAAATTTTATATGTTTTTGGTGTTTATTTGTTAGTTAGTTGTTCGTATAATATTGGAGGTTATTTTGATAGATAAAAGGGTAATTAATAGTATGTGTAGGGTTATATTTAGGCTAATCGGTTAATTTGACTTTTTGTTTTCAAAACAGAAGGGGGTTCATTGTAGGATCTTTAGTAGTTGATTGTATTAGGTTGTTAAATATGATTATGTTGTTAGGTGCTATTTAAGTTAAAAGGTTTTGTTTTACCCCAGAAGATTGAGCTTTAGCTCTGTCGCATGATATTAGTTATGTTGGAAGTAAATATCTTACGCTGCTAACGAATATTTGTAGATTTGATTCTACTACTTTCTTGATATAGTTGACGTAAAAATTTATATGAGTTGTGTATTTAGAAGATTTTGTTAGTTTATTTATTTAATGTATCGTTTTTCGTTGGTGGGTTAGAGGATCAATTAAATTAGAAATAATAAGGATTTGGTTATTTGTTTGTTTCTTTAGATCATACAGCGAATAGGGGATAATTTATATGATTATGTGTAATATGGGGTGGATTTATCATTTTTAGTCTTCGGATGTTACTCCGTTTAAAATTTTGTGCTCCGTATTATAACTTAATTCCTTGTGAGATTTAATATTATTTAATAACTATCATGGTATCGCTAGATTTTTTTTTTTTAAATGCCTTTATTAATATGTAGTTTGGTAATTATTTTTCTTTCTTTCTCTTCCTTTTTTTTTGAGTTTTTAGGTGAATTTAGCTTTGCCTCGTTAAATCTTTTAGTGTTTGAGTAAGGTTTCCTTTCTTTTTAGATGGATTAAGTTTGTATTCTGGTTCCGGGTTTTGGGTGAACTTTGCCTCCGTGTCTTCCTCAAGCTTACGTCTGGTTAGGTGTAATTATTTAATGTGTCTTTACATCTTTACATGTATTTCTAGTTTGATAGGTTCTGTGAAATTTAAACACAAGAGATACGTTTACATTCTTGTTCTTCAGTTATAAGTTAGCTTATTTTTTTTTACTCTGTACTTTTGTTATATCATGCCTGACGTGCTGCTGGTATAACTATGTTATTGGTTGATAGTAAATTTGTACCGTTTTTTTTTTTGAGCCGCCGTGGGTGGTGATCCTGTTTATTCAACATTTATTTGATTTTTGGTCCATCCTGAGGTTCTGGTTATTTTGCCTGGGTTTGATCGTGATCCCATATTGTAGAACTTTTGAGTAAAAATACTTCTTGTTTGTTATTATGTTTATGTGTGCTATGGGTTCTATCGTGTGTGGGGGTAGAGAGTTGAGCTCATCATATGTTATTGTTGGTATGGATTGTTAAAACTTGCATTTTTTTTTAGTTCTGTTACTATGATAAAGGTTACCTACTGGTAGATAATGTTTTTTCTTGATTAGATATGTTGAGTGGTTGTTGTTACGGGTTATTGATCCTGTAGTTTGATGATTGTTGGTTTTATATTTTTATTTGGTGGGTGGAGTTACTGGTATAGTTTTTCTCTGCTTCGTCTTTTGGATGTGTATTTCAGGAGCTTGATTTGTTGTGGCTCATTTTTCTTATGTTTTATCGTTAGGTTTCATACGGAGTGTTATTATAATGAGTTTATGGGATGACCTGTTATTATAATTGGTTGTTAGTTAAAAAGTAATTTTATTACAGGGTCATTGATTGTTTTTATCGATGTTGGTTTTATTTATGTTTTTTTCCTATGCTTATTTCGGTTATGCATGGTTTGCCCTCGTCGAGAAGATGTTATGATCCGGAGTTTTATGTGGTTAAACGTTTTAGTACAATGTGGTATTTGTCGGTTAAACTAGATCAATGGTTGTTATGTTTATAATCTGGAATCGTTAAGGTGGTTTAATCGTATGGTAGATTTAGATGTCCTGGTATTGTATATGTAAAGTTTTACTATTCCAGTTCCGAGACATATTGGTTATATGGGTAATGGTAAGTATTGAACTTGGGGGGAAACGTAATTATTATGTTTATGGTTGCTATCATGAGTTGTGATTTAATAATATAGTTTAGATTAAAATGATGCTTTTTGTCAGCATTTGATAGAGTGATGTAGCTTTATTTTCATTAAGAAAAGTATATCTGTTATAATTTTAGGGCATTATTAAAGTCCTTTTGCATCATGATTCCTTTGAGGAGTATAGATTATTTCTATGCCGAGGCTTCTGTTTTTCATTGATTGCTTAATATTTTGTATGTTACATTTATTGTGTAATAGTAGTAGCATCATTGAGGAGTGTGATCATAATTCGTATAGTCCTATATCTGGTTTAATGGCTTAATTAAATCTTAATATTAATTGTTGTGTTTATTTTTATTTAACTAGAGCTAGTATTTATTTTAGTCTGTGTGTCCTTGATAAGATTGTCCTAGGTTTATATTAGTTATTTACTTGGCATATTTTTTGATATAGGTGCTTATGTTCTTGCTGTATTGATATTGGTTGTATAAGAATAGGAATAAGTGGGTTTTATGTTTGGTCTAATAGTTTGTTTTATTTCTTTAGTTCCTGTTCAACTGTTGATCAAAAACGTGCTATGTGTTAGGTTCCATGTAGTGGCCGGCCCACTGTTGGAATAAAATGGTCGCAGATTTTCTAGTGCTAAGGTAGCATAATATATCCTCTTTAATTGTGGCCTTTGGGTGGGGGGTTACGCTTTAAATGAAATAGGGTGCTTAAATGATACTATTTCTGAAATTGGTTTAGTGATGAGACTCGCTGTTATAATATAAGACGGGAAAGACCCCAAAATCGTGGATTATAGATTGATTTTGTTTGGGGGGTTTTTTAAGGTATATGTTTCATTTATTTTTAGATCCTTTATACAGACGAGAAGGTTAAAGTTACCTTGGGGAGAACTGGACTAAAGAGTTTTAGAGCCATATTGAATCGACTTGTTACTGACCTCGATGTTGCTTAGAGATACCTTCATGGAGTAGAGCTATAATGTGGTCTGTTCGACCATTGAATCTTTTATCGTTGATTAAGACCGGTGAAACCAGGTCGGTTCTTATCTAGATGTGATTTTAGTTAGGTACAAGGAATCTTATAGTTAAAGTTGTTTTATATGGTGGGTGGAATCGTTATTGTTACTCTGCAAAAAGTATATAATAGATTATTCCTCGTATTTTTTAGAATTTAACCCTGGTTGTAATATAGAAATAGACTTAATATGCTATATACTTTTAGTTATATTTGTGCTTTTTTTCTCAAATATCTAAAGGAGATAGATTTTCTCTACATGAGGCTCTGTCTTTTATAAAGAATTTAGTGATGGTTGTTAATTGAGAGAAGGGGCGGAAGCACCTGGCAGCCAGCTCGCGGTTATACTTGTAATTCTTCTTATTTTTTTTTGGTTAGAACTTTTATTGTTTTAGAATTAATTGTTAGAAAATTTGGTTCAATTGGGATTAGTTCAATCATAATCTAAGCCCAGTTTTAAAATAGGATTATCTACCCCTTTATTAGGTTGCATAAATTTTTGTCCACGGTTAGAAACTGAAAGGGTTGGGCAGCACTAAATTCTTCCGGTGGAGTGCTTTTAAAGAGATGAATCCGCTTACTAATTTTACTATACCTAATGTTAGTGTATATCCGTGTGTATATTCCGCTAGAGGTATGTAAGTGGGTACATATATTAATTATTTAAGGCTGTCATATGCTGCTTATGGATAGGTTAGTGTTCGTGACATTAAAAGTAATACTTAAGTATTTTTTTTGTTTTGGGACTCGGAAGTAGAGTGTAATAGTATGGTCAACTCGAAGGTTGAAACTAGTTTGGGTACACCTCGCCCGCCACTCTCGATGTGTTATTGAGTTAAGTCCGTAACATGGTATGCTTGAAGAATCAGTGCTAGAATTTATAAAATGAATCAAGGAATTTATAAAGTTTTAGTTTATTATAATTTAGTTCAATATGGTTGTTTTTTATGGTTGTTTTATTCCATTATGTGTATGATAGTTATGTGTTATCAAATATATGTTCTCGTAAAATGAAAGTGTGTTGGCCTGAGAGAGTCCTTTTTTAGAGTTTATATGAACTCTTATACCAACATTAATGGTTATAGTATTGTGTTTTTTAAATATAAAATTATTTGGTTTGTAGAAAGTTAGGGTGGTATTAAAGAGCCTGTGACGATAGTAGGTCATCAAGATATGGACTTCTGACTATTCTAATGGTTTAATATTGATTCATTTACATGACAGATTAATTAAAAGGAGGTAAAAAGCCATTACGATTAGGACGAGCTTTCATATATTCTTTAGTTTACATCTAAACGATGTAATACATTCATTTTCTATTCCTGATTTAGGTATAAACGATTGATGCTATTCCCGGTCGAATTAATAGAAGTGTAAACAGTTGATGTCGATCTGGTTTTTTTTTGTTTGATATGAATACGATTTGTGTGGTGCTGGTCCATAGATATATCATATTAGCCTGAGATTGTAACAGTCGTGTTTTTTGCTGATAAGGTTGCTATGTACCTAGACCGTTAAGAGAAGGATATATTTTTTGATAAGTGGTTGTTACGGTTATGTGTATATGTTTTATTTTATTTGTTTGATGGATTACTTTTTGTATAGTCATTGTCCTCGTGTATTTTGTAGTTATTAGATCATTAATTTTTGGTGGTTATATTTTATTCTACAGGTTTTAGGTGATATTTTTATTATGTATTTTAGTGTATTTGGTGGTGTTTATATATGTTGTTTATGTAAGAATGAGTTGCCTAAATCTGGTATATCTAATGTAGATTAGTTATATTCTTTTTTGTTGGTTTTTTTTTTTTTTTTTTTTTGTTTTTTTTTTTTAGATTATAGATTTTTTGTGTGTGGTTTTTTTGGTTGAATATAGTTAGTATTTGTGTAGAGATTATGAGTCAGTTGTTTATGTTTTTTATTGTATGGTGCGAGTTTTTGGTTAGGATTATGGTTAAAATGGATGGTTAGAAGTGTGAGAGAGTATAGTCGTTAAGTTATACTTTATGTTGTTTATATGAGATACTTTTGGTGAGTGTAGAATGTTAGATGTAGTTTTATTTGTTTTTTGTAGGGTGTAGGATCCAGATTTGATGGGTTTAGTTAGGAAGTCACTATGAATATAATGTTCTCCTATAGATTATAAATTACTTTGTGTTTGATTTAAGTATAGTCCTTATTGGTTTAGGGTAGTTAGCTTTAGTTTCTTGTTGCGTAGGGGGTAGGTATAAATGGGTTGATTTTGTAAGAGAATGTGTAAGTTTAAAAAAGTAGTGGGTACATAGGGTGAAAAAATGGTATTTAGGTAAACAATAATGTGGGGACGACCTGGTAAATTGGAGGTGTTTGTTAGTTTTAGAGAATTTTGTAAGGGGGTAAGAGTTGTAGATTTATGGATTAGTAGTTATGGCACAAATAAGTGGATAGATAGGGTAAAATATAATTGTTAGGGGGAAAAATCCAATTAATGGGATTACAGGTCAGTTTAGGTTAGAGTTATTAGAGTGATAAAAGCGGGTACCTTTAAAAAGGGTCTATTTTATTCATATATATAATAGGAAGTTATAATGATGTAAGGTAAATTAATTTCTGGGTTGGAGTAAGGTGTTTGCCTGATTTATTGAAGTTAAATTTTTCATAATTAATTTTGGTATGGTTCACTGTGGTATAAATGGTATATATTAAGAATAGGTTTAGGTACTTAGTTCCTTATTCCCTTATAGGGTATAGTCCTTATTGGTTTAGTGTACTTAGTTCCTTATTCCTTATAGGGTATAGTCCTTATTGGTTTAGTGTACTTAGTTCCTTATTCCTTATAGGGTATAGTCCTTATTGGTTTAGTGTACTTAGTTCCTTATTCCCTTATAGGGTATAGTCCTTATTGGTTTAGTGTACTTAGTTCCTTATTCCCTTATAGGGTATAGTCCTTATTGGTTTAGTGTACTTAGTTCCTTAT
>JALJAT010000496.1:0-14000 GCA_034768735.1 Schistosoma mekongi | reverse complement strand
AATATTAACCACATTTTCTAATCGTATTCTACATTCTTCGAGGTAGTGTGGTGGGAATATTATTTTACTTTTGTCCATGCTCATTGTTTCTATTCATAATTTCGACCATCCTATTAGCGTCATTTACTGGAATCTCTTTTGAAACATTTTTTTAATAAGTGACTTTTATTAGATCATACAAGTGGGTTAGCTTGATTTACGTAAAACCGTATACATAAATGTTAGGTTTCCCTTTTGAAAACTTCCTTCATTTAGTTGGGTTTTTTTCGTAATCATTTCTATTTCTTGCATTTAAGAACAAACCAATAATTTAATTTTTCCATCACATGTTTTTTTTATATGTAACTTAATTCCTCCTGCTTTTTACTGATTCTAATAAACTAGAAAATCAAAATGCATAAAATCTCGACGAGCCTCGTGGAACTTGATTGCAACAAAAGCAAAAGTAGTGCTATAAGCTTATAGAAACTACTGTTTTGTTAGCGTTGTTTTAAATGGGAGTGCTTGCCTTTGTACGAAGTTTTATGACAGAAATATTTTATCAGGAGAAAGAAAATTTAGGTATTATTGAAATCTAGCTCTTTACAGAGACCCGGTAACATTTTAGGACAATAAAACATATTAGTCACAGATCATGTTTGTGTGGTGTGGTCCGACCGTGACCAGGGAGGATGGCACCAGCTATCTTCCCTTAGTATAGGAATCCTTAGCAGTGAGCACAGAGACTGCATGTAAGCGACTGAACCCAAGATCATTTGGTTGGAGACAGTTACTCAACTGTACACTAGGCGGCTAGACCCCAATGAATTTAATTTCAACTTTCATCAATAGCTAATAACAAGGCGATAGTCAAAGTCGTCCGAGATAATTGTCTTACTCTACACATGTCTGAACTTCCACCAGTCAGTACTTTCTCTCCAGGAATTTGTGGAACCAACATGAAAACCAGTTATTAGCGAGCTGAGGATGTAATTAATGAGGTGGACTTCGTTAGAGAGTAGTACTAAAAATCTGACGTTTGTATGTGAGAGATTGATGTTGGTGGATGTTACCAAACGCGAGGGAAGCACTGAAAGATGTTTTTGTCTTGATATGAAACTCTTCAGTGGTGCCATAATCAGTTTCTAAGGGAATCAAACCCATGACCATCAGATTGGGAACACTGATCCACTGAGTAATCCGCTGAACTGCGTCTACTAATAGAATTTCTTACGCTCAAGCGGAAACTAATACCTATTTTCACAACCGCCAAATTCATAAAAGTCTACTCTAGAAATGGTTGTACAACACTTAATTTGAGTTAGTAAAGTTGAAGGTACAAGTAAGGAGAATACAAGAACCCAAACATTATCAAACAATGACATTAAGCTTGAATTTTAAAGATTACAAAATAAAGTTTGTAAAAAATTTAACAAACAAAGTACACTAGTTAATATATAAACAAAGTATTCAATAAAACAGTGCATCAATAAAGAATAGGGGTATCAACTTGAGATTAATCTTAAATTATCATTTTCATTAGTGATCCTCAATCAATAACAATGGATATGTAAGCCATAATATTATCTGCATTCAAATTAGTTGTATGAAATTGAGGTAAAAGTTCTTGTAATAAAATTGCTCATGGCTTTAAAAGTTAAAAAGTCAGATATAGTCTCCTTGGATGAACTCTGGTGCAAATGGTTAGGCGTTTGTTGTAACTGAAAGCCCTGGTGGGAATATGGGGCACACTGTGAGACTTCTATACTAGAACGAAACAGCTGTCCGGCTCGGTTTTCAGGTATAGGTATCCTACCAAACTAATCTGTGACAATCGATCAAATACATTGTTATTATATTAAATTTCCACTTTAAACAATTAGTTTTTAAATGAACTGATGACTATGTGAATATGCGTCTAATTCATTGTAAGATTGTACTAAATGCGGTATGATTCGTAGAGTGTTGTTTGTACAAGATCTTATATTATGCCACTTCAAATTTGTTAACTGGAGACTGAAACCAATACAATTTGTACTAATGAAAGAAGTTTAACTAAAATTCAAACATAGTTGCTCATAACTTTGAAGGTTTTTTTAACAGTATTGCTGTTAAGAGTCAAATAACAAAATTCTCTCGGAACCTAATACATGGTTTATATAGTGGTAGACGTGGGACTAAATTATACTACCCAATAGATGGAAGGTTTTACAATAGTTGAGGTCGTGGAGCATTTTGAATAATGAATATTCCAGTTAGACAGTATACCCATTAACATGGATGAAATGGAGATATGTAAGTACCTCGAGATCATAACTATGGTCGCAGTAAGAACTGGACCTTTATTATTGTAAAGTAAATAATGTATTTGTAGTACCGCTGGTTAGTACAAGTGTTTACAGGAATGCATAGCATGCCTGTCATTCACTCTCGCTCCCAGTCGGGTTATAAATATGGAGGTGATATTTGCCCAAAAGTCTATAACAAGGATTCACGTATCCATGGATGATGTTGGTAGAATAGTTGAGATTAGTGAGTGTGTATTTATTGGGAAAAGAGAATTGTGGAGGAAACGTAAGAATTAGAATTGGTTAAGTTGATGAAATATCCTGATTTATAGTTTTCGGCATTGAATATGTCATGGGTTCAAGAAAATTTTTAATGTGTCTCAGACAGGACAGTCTACTACACTGCTTCCAACCACTATGCAGTAAGACTTACCGAGTAAAATTATCACACAGGTAACTAAACAGGCTATTGCCTCAATCATGAAAATAAACTAGGTAACCTTTCATAAACGTCTTTCCGTGAACCTTCAACAACAAAAGTATACGACCAATGTCGGAAGATGCGATTAGATTTGAAGAAGTACTTTCGGACCTTATGACGCATTACGTGGATACTTATGTGTCAAACAAATGAATTTTTACATTAGCATTTACCGAAAGTAGTCCTAGACTGATAAATACCTTGAAGGTCAATGATCACCTAAACTTGATTTATCCATCTCGATTTCTCTAACTTATTACTTACTTTATTAATAAAACATTTAACATCCACAAACTCCAAACCTCTTGTGTCGTTTGGCTATAACTAGCTCAGTTGATTTTTAGAATAGCTCCGACAGACCTACAGTGTAGGTTCCTGCTGATACATTTATACCTTTGTAATCGATGCATATGATACCAATTCATTCAGTGACGACTATCCTTTAAAGATTGAAAGACCGTCCATTTTGATGTCGTCTTGCAGACGCCTATAATTTCTGATAGCATAACGGACAACATAATAATTTTCAACATTGTTGAATACTCTCATTTACTCTTTTTCCAGTTAAGGTGTGTAAACTATTAAATTTGTATTGATACCACAAAGTGGATCTAGACTAATGCTACCAGACTTTACTCCCTGAATGCCTATTCTGTCTTGGTAAGAGAGTTCCTCATCATTGATATCCCGCCTTCCATTAAAGCGACGATCGTATGATATTAAGGCATCGTAGGGACATGCTCAAACAGTTAACTACTGCCCTCCTCTTCACGATTATTATTTCTACCAGAAATCCCTAGGGTACTTTGCACATATTCTAATAGCCTTTAGTGTACCCTACAAATTATAAACGTCCTCGGCTCATTCCTTCATGAAGTCATGGTGTGCAACTGCTGATATGTCTAAAACTAATACGAAGTCTCTTTCCATACCCTCGTACCTTTTTATTATTGCTTAGCCCAGGTCACTTCTTGATAATAAATTCAACCCAATTGTCCTCAGCTATAACACTTCCATATATACATCATAATGCTTAGAATGTTTGTTAAACAAATAGTAATTCAGTGGATGTTCGTATAATTACTTATAATCCAAAGCAAATAAGCATATAAATGAAATCGCAATATTTTAGTAGTTTTTTCAGACTACTGTTTATTGCTTTCTTCTTTGTTGATTACTTCGATGTGTCTTCGTAGTATTCTAGTGAAACGAATAAAAGTTTATATTTTTATATTTTTTTCATTTACCTAGATCAATGATTTGTACGATACTAAATGTATCATTTACTATCAAAATAAGGTATGAATACTCCTGCTTGATATTGGCTTCAATATTAATCATGTATTTGAAGTAATGATCAGTTTACTATTAACATAATATACACTATTTTCTCTTTATGATCTTACTACTAATACTCCTATAATCATATCATTATAAGTAGTCTTAGTAAAATAATTGTGATTATAGTTTTTAAATTTAAATTTTTAAAAATAAAAAATATAACCATTACAACACAAGCATAAGTACCTATGCGTCTTTTTTTTCTTTCCAAGTTGAAACTACACACAAAACCCAGTATGAAAACAATAACAACACACAACAAGTGATATGTATATAAAGAATGTCATGAAATGCAAACGAACAACTGAACTATGCATCCTGTGTACATAGCAACCATCAGAATTAACAATAATGTACAATATGAATTTGGAGACTGTTATAATTCATTGGAAATTTGTTTCGATGGTAAACAAATGTAATTGAACATAGAAAAGACAATGAAATAAGTTATAGGAAATATAAAAGAAATCATGTTTTACAATGTAGTTATGCATATTCACTTATATGTGTATATGCATAGTCTTCATGTAAATGTATATTTATAGCATATTTAGTATAGTGATTAACCGCTGAATGACACTGAGTGAGGAGATATATATAGAGTGAAAGGACAAGCTGACAGTCTAAAAGGTACAGTGTTAATAGTTCAAAGGAGCTAGGCACTGCCATACATGAATAGATTGATATTCCCATAAAATGGAGTTGTAGTATTTTTATGTGATGTACTATGATCTAAACGATTTGTCGAGTTCTTTGACAATTGTGTTTCTGTATTGATGGTAAAAGAAATGATATGACACGACATTAGGACAACGTAATAGTAGAAGGTAAATAGATATGCAACAACGACAATAAAAACAACAGTAAAAATGGTAATACAAGGTTATTTTGAAAAGAAACCAACAATTAACAACAACATATTCATATCAATCACTTCCCTACCAATGAACATAGAACAGATACTATTGTCTTGATAAGCGACTATTTTACATATCACCCCATGTCACATACTTGTTGTTTAAAACAACTGGAATAACAGATGAAAATACTGCTCCACGGTCCTACTAAAAGACCTGGGCCACGATGTTAGATCCCAGAATCACTCACAAACTCTAGTACCACCTTCACATTCTAAATTTGTGATTTCATTTGTGTAAATTTAAATTTTCTTCTTTTCCGGCGCCAGATTTCGCTTTCACCTGCAGGTTCGTGTTACCCTCGTAGAGACGCTAAAGCTTATTGTGGTTCGTATGTTTATTTTACTACGCTATTGAAACATTCACGGACGCTCTTTTTTTTTTTTGTATATATACGCATGAATGTGTGAATGTTTGTTTCTTGCCGCTGCCTGTGAATTAAACGGTTTCTTCTGAACCTTTGGACTTTCTCTCTCTATTAGCTGGGCTGGGCCTGCAAATGCTTCGCTTTCCAGTTGCTGTGTTCTGGGTTATCGTTCGTTACCAGAAACCCAAACCAGTGGCGACGGGGCTGGGTTTAAAATGGATTCTCACAAATAAGACTATTAATGGGCAGCAGCATAAAGCTGAATGCAAATGCTGCGGACGCGAAAATTTCATCTACTTCCTCACCTAGCCACACCCTACTACCACTAGCACCGTCATTCGATGGGCGTTGCAAGCCGCATGCTGAGTTTCACTATGATCCTGATTCAAACATTCTTTTGATATGTGGTTTCGGCGCTCTGAAGATCTGTTTAAATTTGATTTTGCAACGCAAGAGGATGCTTGGAAAGTCGCGGCTTGCTACTTTCGCAAGTTGGGTCCCAAGTGAGTTTAGACAAATACTGCATTTGATCCCTACCGCGAACCCACGTTCCCGCCTTGCTGAAACTGTCCAGATCACTGAGTCAGGCAGTTTGTAGACAAATTCATCCCAGATTCAATAACTCGTTACCGATGCCTCAAGTTAATTATGAACGAAGATAGTGAACTTCCTTACCACGTTGGCATCGTAAATCGCGATGGAAACGTTTTCGCGGTCTTAAATCTCATACAGAATATCAGTTCAAGACCTTATCCTATTTGCAGTCTACATCGCAGAAGTTTAGCGAATATTAACACGGCTGCTATGTTGACTTGATCAAGGATCCTAATTGAACGCTGTCCTGACGAATCGCTAATGATATCAACTTTTTGATCAACATCCAGCGTGATACTTCTATGGTCCAGTTCTGGGTGGTAAATACAACTCTGAAGTCCACACGGTACGTCAGTCTTCTAATAATAGCACGCCTTCAAGTTGTTGGATCCCGCGTCATCACATTCTAACTTGCTCGGTCACGAAACGAGCCCCCAACGCCATTGTCTGGCATTGTAGGATCATGGCAATTTTGTTGATGCTTCCCGTACAGCTCTCGTTGCAGACCTTTAACGCCTCGGTCAGAGGAGGGTATTGCAAACGCCAAAGCTGCAGCAAGCCTTCACATCGGTACAAAAACGTTAAGAAGCCTGCTTCACGACCCTAGTCAAAATTCACTGGTTTTTCTTGCATCGTGTTCATAGCTCTACCCCGTACGAGGCATTTATTACTCTAAATATTAATGGTATATGTTTAGATTGCAAGTCACACTGCTTTTCAGTAATATTACGATTGTATCCCTAAATCTTTGATTAGATGGCAGAGCCATTCATGTGAGCCAACTACACAGAGGCTCGTACAGCCTGTGTAATTTATTTGCGCATGTTTGGACAGTTGCAGTGTGTTTACTCCTATTCAGGATATACCGTTCACTGGGGTATTTAAGTTACGACAACTGATTTAAATTTGCTGGGATAGATTGGTTTGACCAACTGCGCTTAGGCCGACGTTCCATTAAACACTGTAGGCAACTGGTACACTCAAACCCTAGAGCCCAGATAACTACACGTCGAAGATATTGGCCCGAGTTTTCCATCATCATTCTTTCAACCCTGGTCGGTTGCTGCCTACAATGAAAGCTACTCAAAACGACACAGCAAGGGCTACACCTTTTTCGTCCCTAATCGACCAATGCCGTATGCAGCCTTACCCAATCGTGAAGAGCTCACTGCCTACAGCTCAAGGGGTTATCACGCCTGTTTTCCTCTCTGCCTGGGCGGCAAAAACCGTTGTTGTGTTATCACGAAGGCGAACGGACCATACGCCATATGCGCAGATTTTTCACAGCCGTCACGCAGGCCCTTGAACAACATCATATCCACTACCCGTTCCTGCAGACTTATTTACTATGTAAACGGCGGAAAATTGTTTCGCACAGTTAGACCTGCCGGCTTATCCCAAGTGGAATTGGCGGACGATTGCAGAGGCTCTTAAATTTATACTCATCGTGTGATGTTCAATACACCTTGTTGCCATTTGGCGTCAAGACGAGCGCCTCCATCTTTCAAGCAACTAATGGATACTATTTTAGCTGGCTCTCGGGGGTTGCTGCTTATCTCGATGATATCCTTGATTCGCTACTGCTTCGCCATAAGAGCTTCATGAGCTTACGATCAGTGCTACACCATCTGTGAGAATGGTTCAAGGCTCCCCGTGCAACTGGTCAATTTTTCCTGAGGTCAGTAAAATACTTAGGATCTTTTGCTGCAAAGGACCCGACCAGACCAGAAAACTTACGTACTATTCACCAATAGCCAGCACCTACAGATTTCCCTCCCTCACGATCCTTCCTTGGAATGATCAATACTACTCCATTTTTGTTCCATCACCCCCCCAAATTACATAGATACGGTCACCCGACTAAACCATCTTCTTGGGAAGAACACACCTTGTATTTTGGACCAAGGAATGCGATTTAGCCTTCATAACCCTGAAGTCTGTACTGAGCTCTAACATGCTTCTACTGCACTACGATCCAAAATTCCAATCAATCGTAGCGGCCGACCGCTTCAAGTCCACGGGATAGGCTCAGTTTATCTCCCACTATTTCCCTAATGGATTGAAAAAGCAATACTTTCATGCTGCCGCGTGCACTAACTCAAGCGGCAAAGGAAATATAGTCAGATAGAAATCACGAAGCGCTCGGCCCTTCCGTTTTTTGCTGTAAGGCGTTTCCACAAATTTTTTGTATGGACGGCGATTTACTGCTGACGGATCCCAAGCCTCTGCTCACAATGTTTCGTCCGAAGTCCGGTATCCCACTTCATTCAGCCAATCGTCCTGCACGCTGGGCCCTAATCCTTGTTGGCTATGAAGTTTGCTATTCAGCACAGGGCGCACATCAGAATTTCGGTCAAGCAGACGCCTTGTCCTCGTACATCACGAGAACTCTATTGTGGGAATGACGGACACGTCATGCCTCACTATCCAAAGAAGACGCGCAAGCATCCTACCTTTGAGCACTCAGTCCGTGCTTTTCCAGTATCGGTGTCAGTAATTCAAATGGCCTCCAAGAACGATCCTGATCAGAAATCTATTACATATGTCATGAAAGGGTGGCCGACATCGGTTTTCGAGGGTGATATTGACCGCAGCTTTACCACCGCGACTATTCATTATGCATCGTGGATGATTGTCTAATTTTGAGAAGGGTATTTGCCAAAGTCTACATCGAGATCCTAAAACAGTTTCAATACTGGTCACCCTGGAACAAGACGAATGAAGGTCCTAGCCCGCAGTTTTCAATCTGGCCGCTGATGGACCAACACATTGTTCGACTTGTGTTGGGCAGTGTCACACAATGCAGCAGGCAGCAAAAGTTCAACTCTCGATCACCAGACCATTAGCCTGTCCACAGCCTGATACCCGTGGTCCACGAATACTATCGACTTTGCCGGCCCGTCAACGGAGTTGCTACTTGGTCGCGGTGATGCTTTCTCAAACTGGCCGTAGATTTTCCCCGTAGTGCCAACCGACTGTACAGACGGACGCTACAGATCCTCAGGTTAGATTTTCTCAATAAACGGCCTGCCAGATGTGATCGTTTCAGACAACGGGTCCCAGTTTCTTCAACCCAGTTTTCAGATTCTGCCGACTGCTGGCCCATCACCACTACCGTTCACCACCTTATCCCCCTCAGTCCATGGCAGGCGGAAGATTCGTGGATACCTTCAAGAGGCGCTTATTAAGTCGAAAGGGTAGAGACGCCCATACGAGCCTTCAAACTTCTTATTCGTCTATCGAACGACTCCAAAGGATGCCTTGCCAAGAAGAACTTCTCCACGGAAGCCCTTATGTTAGGAAACTAGTAAGAGCAGTCCACAAATCTGATGCTACCAAGCAAGACCGCATGCACAGGAGACCAAGAGTTTGCCGATGTATGATGTTGGGGTGTCCGGTGTACGCTCGTGATAATAGGACCCAACCACAGACCCGGACGGAGCCCCGTTTGGTAGAAGACGGGGTCATGTTATTCGAAGTAGAGGGAAGGGGGAAGAGGACGAGACCCTGAATCAGCTGCGCGTTCGAATAACCCATGCAGAATCGACCCAGTCAATCAAAATCTCCCGCGGAAGTCCTTCGGGATACTTTCAATATAACACCCATCTCAAGTAGATGAAGCGGACAAGAGCCAATCCAACATAAGGTGCAGAAGCGGTCAATCTAGCAGCGGCGACAAACAGTCAAAATTGCAAAGTGAACCCAAGAAACGGTCGCGATTAAAAAGCGGAGGTGGTGGGATGTTAGAATCCCCAGAAGCTCGTAATGTAACTGTTATTTTGTGATTAGTGTGTAAATTTAAATTTATTATTTCGCGCAGAAAATCCCTTTACCTCAGTTCGTGTTACCACGTAGTGAGACGCTAAATTTAAGGGTCGTTGTTTATTTAGTCACGCTATTGTACATTTCAAGGACGCTCCCCTCTTCGCCCTCCCTTTTTTTTTTTGTATATATAGCATGAGATGTGTGAATGTTTGTTCGTTGCCGGTGATTGTGGCATTAAAACGCTTCGGCTCGGACTTTGGACTTCTCTCTCTAGTTAGCTGGCGGGGGGCGCTGCAAATGCTTAGCTTCAGGTTGCTTGTGTTGCTGGTTGTATACTTCGTTAGCAGAATACCCAACAGTCTGCAGGCCTAATTATACATGTGGAATATACTAAATAATCGTGTTCTACTGCTTCACTAATTCAGATTTTAGTCAGCAGGGATAATCTATAGCAAAAATGACATGACTGCATTATAAGGAGTTCACAGGAAAGTTAAAGCATATTTTCCTTTGTTCATTTTCGTTGTGAAATGTCAGGTAGGAGGTAATAAGTAGTTTAATCTTACGCTTTCGTGCACTGGCTAAAAAAATATAGTTGCTGTAGGTTAGGATATGAAATTAGGGATATTCTTTTTGTAAAACAAATTTTAATATGAGGCTCTATTCCATAGAAAAGGCAACATTCAATCTTTAGAAATTGTTGTAGCCCATGAAATAAGTAATTTCGGTTCATTTATAAAATAGGAAACAGCTGTTAAATATGTTAGAATACAAAACATTCTTGACTAACCTTAATTACTACCTAGTTATGTCTTCTTCTGAAGATGTTTTATCATAAGCAGCATTTCGTTGAGTGCATTATAATGAAAGACTACTAATGATCTCTTTTTTGGCCATTATAAAACAGTTTAATTTTAAATCGAAATTGTGACCAAACATGAATACAAGAATAGTCGGCTTATAACTATGAAAGTATTATGAAAGGATTTTATACAATTTATGAGTGCGTGGTATTCCTGAACTAGTACTGTATAATGGGAAAATAAGGAAGAAAGTGAAACGTGGTCATCTAATATGCTACAATTAAAACTTCAACGCGATCCGACGTATTAAGTACCCCCTCCCCCAACACATAAAACACGGCTACCCACTGAAATGTTGATATGTACATTACATAAATAAATTAGGTTGGGAAAAAAACAGTCACTATTAAAGATGTTTTTTAGTTGAATGGTGATGGTAAGCGAATTCCGGGAGATGTGTTTCGTGCATATTTTGGGATCACAATGGACGTAAATGAAGCTCGTTACCAAACTTGGTCCTTAGATAACTAAACACTTATGGATGTCCCAATAGTATATATAGGCAATCAAAACCTCTTACTAGTATTTGCTTATATAAAAGAAACAGAACCTTTATTTTTGTAAATGTAAGACCAATAATTTCTTGTACGTGTCAAAAAGGTATTTAAATAGGGACACATACCTTTATTAACATGCATAGCAACGTTGAAAAATATCAGGAAACGTCACATATATAACTTCTTTAATACATTTAATTGGACGAATAGAAAACGAAACAAGTGTGAATCACTGTAAATAGTTGCACATACGGTCATAACAATAACAACCTATTGGTATAGATGCAATCAGTTACAAATGATTTAGGCTTGGAAGTGTGGTTGTTTGTTGGTGATTATTCCAGTTGTAGCCATAGTGTTGTGTGACTTTAATAGCGGCACATCGAAGTAAATGATAAACTGGATTCAACTTCACCGTATAGAAAATGCAAGTAGAATGTATTTGACATCATAACGTTTAAACAAAATCAAATTAAGTTATTCTCTAATGAACATAATTGGGAAATAGTCAACAAGTAATTAGAAACTTCCGGTAACCTCCGTTTTATTCTTTAAGGTCGCATGTAACAACAGGAATCTTTTGGGAATACTGCACTGAATATGAAAATGTGCCAAGGAAAGGATGGTGCGCATTCAACACGTTAAAAATATTTGACATTCAAATGAAGTCACTTCATGTCGTCAATTGTAACATTTATATCAGTTGCATTCATAGTGGACTTTTCATAAACGATATTAATGAATAGCATAGGCATTTCAAAAAGTATTTTAGTGATATCCTGATCAGTTGGTACTTATTTTGTCACAATCAAAGCACACGAAATCATCCATAGTATAAGTAACATAGATAAACACAGTGTTTTACGCAAGAAAAATTAGTTACGTTTATAGTTTGGAAAAAACGGTTGAAATGCAAGTCGGCGGACGAGAGAGTTGTCTCCAGTGACAATCGACGATAATCGCCCTAGGCACAGAGGTGTGAAAAAGGTATCACCGTGGAGGTAGTGGTATAGGGTTAGACGTTTACAGATAGAACTTAAGCCTTGGGTCAGTGCTAGCAGAAGCAAGAGCGGGTACTCCTGAGAGGTTACTCTGCTTTCTCTGTATCATGTTCTAGATACCCATAACGTTTAAGATTACCTCCAAATGATTTATATTGAAGTAATCATTAGGAAAAAAGGGTTTTGATTTTGTTAGGAGATCATATGATTAAGAAATACAAAAATGCATTAAAGGTCTATGCATAATCAATGCGACATCATTATGTAATCATTGTACTAATTTGCTTTGTGATTCCATTAATATCAGAAGTTAAAAATGGAAGAAGAAACTTTAAAAAAACATGATTCACTTTGAATGTTATTTGAGTATACACATGGTCTGTTATGGGATCGAAATTGCTTCAGGATCATCCATTTAATAATGATTATATATCTGATAGGTTTAAAAAAAAGAACTAAAGGAAGGGAAAAAATTATTGTATGATGGAAAAATATATATATATTTATATTATCAAATAATTTATACATTAGCCATCAATTTACATCATTTACTTTATTCACTATATGCGATGTTCAGTATCGTATCGTCTGATTGAAGTTCACGAACTATATCTTAATTAATATTTACAGAATTAGTTATTTTTTATGATGTTACTAATGAATTTAACAGTAAAAATTAAACAACTATAAGTATATATATAAATTGGTTGTGGAAGGGCAAGCGAAATTCAGGTATGCGCGTTTCGTCTTAATAGTGGGGATGATCGGCTGGGATGTACCTGCAGCCCAATTTGGTATTCACTGCTGGCTTCGAACTCAAGTTCGCGTCGTGCAAAGTCCGTGTGAACGAGTCAATATTGGGAGCAAATACATCAAGCTGATGATGTCCCAAAAGGGACGAAAGCGCGTCCTGGATTAGCTTGCCTTGTCAACAACAACTTAAATATATAACTTGTTAATATTGCTATATTCGAGGCAATCCTCTTAGGTTGCACATATGGCACAGAACTGACCTAGTTTCAGCCATTACAAACAAGGGAGAATTACAAGCTTATCTAACTACAACTCTAAGTCTCGACTGCATTAATAGTTTGATTAATAGACTATCTAAGTTTCCAGGTGGGATGAAGAAGGACTCTTCGTCTTTCACCCAACAGTAATAAGATATTACAGTTATGGTAACAAGGACAATCCCGTAGTTACAAATGTTGCTTTTAAGAACGAAGAAATAGTAGGTATTCTTCAATTCATATAAAATATTGTTATCGCATTAATTAATTCTAGAAAATATATTAGGGTTATTCAGGATTTAAAGCGTTTGACTTATTTTCATATTTCTCAGATAGTTTAACATTATTAAAAACAACGAAATATAAAATGTTCATATTACTTTTTATAAAATTTTGCGTAAAGAAAGAATGTATGAATATAGTAGACTATGATCGAATTTCATTAATGCATAGTATCTATGCAATGCGCCGCTACATTCTAAACAATCAACGCCTCTCGTGGTATCACATATGATCACTTAAACATACTTTGTATATCATCAACAAGTATAGGACGCCAATATTATGACAAAGTTATAAACAAACACGTGTTTAGATGCAAATGAATTTCGCTTTATACGTCAACATCTGGACAAACATATAGAGAAGGTTATTAGATAATGATCGAATGTATCCCATTGATGCAAAGACCAATTGTGTAATGGATAGAGTTAGAGAATTAACTTCTGACCACCGCTCGTAAAACAAAATTGATGTGATTGGAAGTGGGATTGGGACTGGCTAAGCGGATATAAAGGAGTTCGTTTCGTTCTCTATTTGGGACTCATCGGCGGAGTATCTGCTCATCCCAATGTTGATTGATTCACCGGGGGATTGATAACTAGAAAGACGTAAACA
>JALJAT010000495.1:0-14000 GCA_034768735.1 Schistosoma mekongi | reverse complement strand
TTTTGATAGTGTACACTCTAGATTTTACTACCGGGAATCGAAATAAGCTTTCAGGTTTGCGAACGTAAATCCTCCCACTAATGGGTTTGGAAGCGGCATCCATGTGTGAATTTATACCTTATCAATTTGTAAGATAGTTCGACGATCATTCTTATCCTGACAAAAACCGAACACTACTGAATTCTGATCAGTTACAACTTCAAGAAACACCCTGGATTTAGTCAAAACTAAAATCAACAGGTATTTTTGTGGTAAATGAGTTAAGAGGTGAAGGAGAGGAAAAACAAATAGTGGTAAGGACGAAGGAAGATAAGGTGAAGTGTTTGGGAGTGTAGGAAGGAATAGAAAATAGAATACAAATGGGGAATTAAAAGCAGGAAGAAAGAAAATTGAGCAATATTATATTAAAAAAGTGACTTGTCCTCTACGCCAGGTTATCGTCCGGAATGAGCGAAAAAGGACACCCGCTCGTGTACCATTGACGGAGTACCGCCCCAGTCAAACTCCCCGCTGACAGGTCTTCAGAAAGGGTCGCACATCACATTCAAGACTCAACACACTGCAATTTTCAAAACGACTCATCTGACAGGACCAAGATGACCGACACACGCAAGCGTTCGTAGGACTACGTATCCCGAATGTGCGTTGAACCAAAACTAATATTTCGTCCCGTTTCAATGAATAAGGTAAAGAAAACAATGATAGCAGTGGTAGTCATTTGGCTAAAGCACAGAGGCACTCAGCTCCCACCTATATACATCCATCATGTCTCCTCACAAAGTCGGACTAGAGTCAAAGCGCAACAGGGTCTTCTTTCCCGCTTAATTCTGCCAAGCCCGTTTTTTCCTTGGCTGTGTTCGCTAGATAGTAGATAGGGACATGGGAAGGCTCGGGAATCCATTCATGCGCGTCACTCATTAGATGACGAGGCATTTGGTTCTTACGAGAGTCATAGTTACTCCCGCCGTACCGCGCTTGGTGAATTTCTTCACGTTGACATCAGAGAAGCACTGGGCAGGAATCAAATTGGTCAAAACGACTCAGTGGACATCGCAAGGCTTTGTTATTAATTAGACAGTCGGATTACCCTGGTTCCAGTGCAGTTCTGAGTTAGCCGTCGCGCGCCAGACCATGGAAATACAACGTTGACGCAACGTGGCAAAAGTCTCGCGCGTTGCTAGTTGCATAACAATAAGAGCTGAAATACCGCCCACGATCGACCGGATTCAGGTCCAGTAACCTCACAAATGCGCACGTAGAACGGAACACAAAGCAGAGAAGAAACCAGCCCCCAAACGGACCGACACGTATCTGATCCGGCTCTCGACTCGGCCCCCAGAGCAATCCTTCTCCCGAAGTTACGGATCCACACCTTTGCCCGAACTTACACCCTTACCTCCACCCCCCCCCTGTTCAATGCCAGAGGTGTTCACCTTGGAGACCTGCGGCGGACTCCCATGGGTCGGCCCTGCCACGGAAAATATACTGCCTAGCTCGGATTTTCAAGGCCGACACGAGCGTTCCGACACCACAGAAGGGTGGTGCTTTAACGGATGCTGCCCCCTCCTCCGACAGCCGATTCACGGGGTGGATGCACTCCTACCAGAAAGAGAAATCTTCCCCAGAACATCTCGCCGACCTCTCGGGTCGGTTGCGTTACCGCGCTGGGTGCATGCCGAACAAAAAAATGCCCGAAACATACACCATCTCCGTGGACAGGGTCGGAATATAACCCCTATTCCCTTTCTTACAGTGGCGCGATTCTAACAACTTTGTACTTTGATGGCAGTAATGTCTGTAACAAGCCCGTAAAACGGACAATGTCAGGCACCCCGTCTCTGTTCCGATTACCGGATCAATTAGGACCGCCTGACCCTGGTCAACTGCTGTTCCCATGGAACCCTTCTCCACCTCGGCCTTCAAGGTTCTCACTTGAATATTTGCTACTACCACCAAGATCTGCGCCTGTGGTTGCTTCACCTAGGCTTACGCCTGAGGCTCCCGTCTACCACCACGACCCTCCTACTCGTTGCCATTACTCCATGCCTGTACCAAGTGCAGGCTTGCCCTCAACACTAGGCCCAGCTTACAGCAACGGTCCGGTATAGGTCCAACGCTCGAGCGCCATCCTGTTCCAGGGCTGGTTGTTCGGCGTGAGTTGTTACACACTCCTTAGCGGTTTCCGACTTCAATGGCCACCGTCCTGCTGTCTGGACCAACCAACACCTTTGTGGTATCTCATGACTTCACGTTGGCACACCTTAACCGAACGTTTGGTTCATCCCACAGCGCCAGTTCTGCTTACCAAAAATGGCCCACTTGGCACTCACATTCAATGCAAAACTCCACTGAAGCCGAGTAGCTTCTCTCACCCCATTTAAAGTTTGAGAATAGGTTGAGGATGCTTTATCCCCAATGCCTCTAATCATTCGCTTTACCGGATAAAACTGTTTTATTTCCCAGAATGCCAGCTATCCTGAGGGAAACTTCGGAGGGAACAGCTACTATATGGTTCGTAGTCTTTCGCCCCTATACTCACGTTATACGAATCGATTTGCACGTCAGAATCGCTACGGTCCCTCCACATAGTTTTCCTCTGGCTTCAACCTTCGCAAGCATAGTTCACCATCTTTCGGGTCTCAACGTGTACGCTCTTGCCTCCGCCCCGACGTGCCAACACTGGTCGCATGTCTATTCATGGGACGTGCGTGATGCGCCCGCTGCTCGCAACTTGGAAAGTATGAGCAAGGGCAACAGGATCTCACCTCAGTCCGGACTGAAAGCCGAACCTTTACCTTCACTTCGCCTTTGGTTTCGTAACACCCAATGACTCGCGCACATGTTAAACTCCTTGGTCCGTGTTTCAAGACGGGTCAGGTGGATCGTCTACCACACCCCCGAATGAATATTGGACCATTCAAAAGCTCAACATACGCAACTGCCAACGGACAAAGCAGCCATCAGCAGACCAGCCGAAGCTAGTAACAACTGACAGACCACCAATGCCCGAAAGACAAAGTACGCATGCAAAGCCGCCATCTCCGACACACTACACAACTCCACTACAGCCGGTTAGTAACACAATGATCATACTGATTAATCACGAACCAAGAGCCCACTGCCGACCAACCAAGACTCAACATAATAGTCAAACTGATCAGTTGGCCATAGTAGAGAGGCAGCCAATGCCGGTCGTGGTGAATACTCTGAGAAAGTGCCCTGACAAGCAGCCCTCACACCTCCAATGCGTGCAGGCCGTATAAAAACGTCTACACATACCCACCCCATTATAAAGGTAGGCATTGCTATTACAAACAGGACACTGAAGGCGGCAGTAGGCCAAATCACAACTTTACTCATCAGCTGATCACCAGCTTGCAGTTCAAAAACTCCCACCCGTTGTACCTTTGAACGCGTTTCAGGCACTGTTTACTCTCTCTTCAAAGTACTTTTCAACTTTCCCTCACGGTACTTGTTTGCTATCGGACCCTGTAGGTATTGCATTGGAGAGTCTACAACCCACTTGGGCTGCAATTCACAAACAACCCGCTCCAAGGGTAGTCAGAGCAAAACTGTCATACATGTTCCCAACCCACGGGCTTTCACCCTCTCGGGGCCAGGCGGGAAGGCCGTATCAATGTGGATTGGGTAGAAGCAGTTAATGCCTGAAGCCAACCAAAAACACTTGCCTTACGATCAAGTGACCGTAGGCTTCGGTGTGGGTAATCCGGTTCCCTCGCAGGTTACTAGGGGAATCCTTGTTAGTTTCTTTCCTCCGCTTAGTGATATGCTTAAGTTCAGCGGGTAAACACGTCTGATCGAAGTCAGGGTCACTTAGCATTATACTTGTTGTGTACAAAGCAACACTCCTTTGCCGATACAAAACATAGACCGAATCATAGAGCCAGATTAAGGAGTAGATTAGCGTACAGTAGGTGCGTTCTTCTCGAGCATGATAAAAGTAGTCTCATTAAGCCACGACTCGAGCACAACCCATGCAGCATCTCAATCTGGTATCTAGACCGGACTAGGCTGTATCGGATTTTGTCGGGACGGAGCCCTTGACCAGCAGCAAAACCCGAGTTGATACACGAGCGCATCAAATATATGCCGGTAGGCAACTCGGCCATCCACGACTTAATGTGGTCTTCGTGAGAGATGAAAAGCCGACCATCGGACAGGCGCGTGGCAAAGGATATACGTAGCAGCAACTATGCGTTTCAAGATGTCGAGGGTCAAAGCAGTATGCAGTTCACATTAATTCAACACAGTTGGCTGCACTCTTCTCGACACACGAGCCGAGTGATCCACCGCTCAAAGTTGTACCACCAATAACCCTTACACAGTGTAGTGCATAGAAAACTAATGGTTATCACGCGCAGCCTAGGATATTTACCGCTAGACAGCGTACAGCAGTCAGCACAAGGCCAGGTGCATGCCAGCAGCAAAACCCAGTGATGGAAGCAAACCGGATCGCTTGCAACAGTTGTAAAAATGTTTGGAAAGAACATAACGGGGCGGGTGAATGCACACGTAAATACAACCCTATTGGACCCTGCACACAAAAACAATCACGTCTGTACATCCGATCACCCTTGGCGCATGCAGCAACCCGAAAGTTCACGGAGAAAACACATTCAGGCAATAAGACAGGACGATACCCGTCAGTAATAATATTTGAATAATCAACCCACTCAAAATGCACTCAAAGAAGCAAACCCTGCACTCACATACTGTAAAGGCCGATAGGTTACGCAAAGCACGGATCCATGGTTTCACATTTATCTTATTACATCCATTCAACTGCCACTCACAAGAAGCAAACCTGTCACCCACAAACGAGTGAAGGCCGATAGTTACGCAAGTCAGATCCATGTCTTAGATTTTTGTTTATAGGGTTGTATGATCCTTACGCAGGCTTCCACCTGACGGAAACATGTTACGACTTTTACTTCCTCTAAATAGTCACCTTAGGTGTCTTCTCGATATTTTAGTCGAGCGGCGGTTTAATTAAAGCCACTCAACGGACAAATCCAACGACCTCACTAAAACCATTCAATCGGTAGTCAGTAATAGCGAGGGCGGTTTATGTGTACAAAGGGCGGGGACTTAATCAGCGCAGCTTAGACTTGAATTACCAGGAAATTCCTCGTTCACGGGGAATAAGTTGCAACCCCGGACTCCAGTCACGACGGTGAGGGAAACTTTTTGCCAACCTTTCGGCCAGGTTCCAGGCTCATGGCACCGTCATTGTTCGCACGTGTGGCCCAGGACATCTAAGGGCATCAAAGGACCTGTTAATGCTCAATTCGTGCGACTTAAGTGTGCCGCTTGTCCCTATAAGAAGGTAAAACAACGGGCACCGCACCCGTCGGATCACGACACATAGCAATAAGAAGCAGTAGAAGCCGCCGCCCTAACGAGCACAGAGGACAGTCTACTATTTAGTCGGTTACAGTCTCGTTCGTATCGGACTTAACAGGACAAACGCTCCCACCAACTAAGAACGGCCAGCACACAACCCACCAATCAAGAAAGAGCTTTCAATCTGTACATCCTCCCAGTGTCCGGGCGCCGGTGTGGAGTTTTTCCCGTGTGAGTCGCATTAAACCGGCGGCCTCCACTCCTGGGGGTTGCCCTTCCGTCAATCCTTTAGTTTCAGCTTTGCAACCATACTCCCCCCGGAGGCCACAGACTTAAGGTTTCGGGGGATGCCGCGATTGTTCAATATAGAACCAACGAGGATCGTCAGTTGGAATCGTCTATGGTCAGAGAAACTACGACGGTATATGCTAGTCTTCGAAACTTGAATTCGCTCATGATCAATGAAAACATTCTTGGCAAATGCTTTCGCTGTAGTTGTATGGCGGCGATCCCAGAATTTACCTCTAACACGCTAACAAATGCCCCGTCTGTCCCTCTTAACAATTACCTTCGGATCCGAAAACAAAAAATAGACCGAGTCCTATTATATTACATGCAAGAATTTTCAGGCGCATAGCATGCTTTGAGCACTTAATTGTTCAAAGTAAAGATGCTGTCGCCTCCGGCACCCGTTTAAGGCATCCAAAAAGCATGCCAACGGTCAAAAGATACAATACCATTACCTATCAAACACTGTTTTTAACAAACACAGACACTGGCTGAAAGGTTGCCAAACACTTACGCCGAGCTGACACTGCCCTTGATCGTTAAACAAGACCGGACAAGCAAAGCATGCGATCGCAAGACCAGATCCAACTACGAGCTTTTTAACGGCAGCAACTTTAATATACGCTTTGGGTGGAGTACACGCGGCTGCTTGGCACAGGACTGGACTCCAATTGGTATCGTTAAAGGGATTTAAATGTATCATTCGAATTCGGAGGCCTCAATTGAGTCCCGTATCCGATTTCTTCGTCACGACCTCACCGTGAGGGGAGTGGGTATTTTCGCGCCGCCTGCAGTCTTGGATTTGGTAAGAAGTTCTCAGGCTCCCTACCGGAGATCGAACCCTGATCCACCGTTACCCGTTAATCATGGTAGGCAACTCACCTCAAAAAATTGATGGGCAGACATTTGAAAGATCCGTCGCCGACCACAATTCGGCCGACGGCGATCAGTAAAGTTATCAGAGTCATCACAGAATGTAACAGGCACAGATAAGCCGCACCGTTGGTTTTTCTGTTCTAATAAAATGCACCGTCCCCCTTGAGGGTGTCAGGGATTCAAGGCATGTATTAGCCTGAATTACACAGTTATTCCATGAGCGTTCGATCTAAGGAACAATAGCTGATTAAGAGACATTCGCGGGTTCCCGTTTTAAGGTATGTACTTAGACATGCATGGTATCTCTGAGACAAGCATAGATACTGGCAGGTAAACCAGTGTATTCACACACAATTATCAAATACCTGCTATATGAGGTAATTCAATCAAATTGGTTTTCCGGATGGTCAACTGATCAACACCACAGTGACAGGCTCTCTAAAACCTGAACCATCTAGCGACGCAAATACAGCCCTTTCCTGTTGCCCAACCCGCAGGTTACAAAGAACATGGTGGACCAGTGCACCATTATAAATAATAAGCGGTTGACACCGATTACTATTTGGCTTCCGACCATCGTTGATCGCGTCAATCAACTAGGCACAGCTATGGACAGGCCAATCTGACCCATCCCGCTTAAAAGACTGTAAAACTAGATACCCACTCAGCAATGGAGATTATGGCGCACTTTCTGAAACGCTCCAAGACACTAGGCCTTGTGAACGCCAGTAGGCAACCCCAAGATCTCAATGGAAATCGTTTACCCAGCAAACCATTACTGCCGTCGTAAATGACCAGCAGAATCTACAAGGACAATGCCAAGCATCACTGAATTTCATAGTGAGCTCCGGGGGCATAGAAAACCTCAGCTCCCTATACAATATCGCTTTCTGGCTACAAGCACGTAGTATAGGGTGATAAGCAATGCGGACTAGCTTCAAGCAAATGGCCAAACATGCTTACAAAACCCATAGTTCATGCCGAAACTCATATCACAACGTCCCAAGCGTACAGTCTCATTTGGGAGGATTATTTTTCGACAGTTTGAGAACCGGAGGTTTAGGGTTAGTATCCCTATATAATTGCGAGCAAGACTAGGTGTAGTCCGCGGACACATTTTTTGCAATTTTCCTCAGTTCCTTCGATCTTGCATTCATATGTTTTGAGTATCATTGGTAGCGCATCAAATTCTGCATGTAACGCGAAGAAAGAAACAATCCAGTAAAATGTAAAACCCGTCAAAGGTATGGCAAAAAATATGTTTATTATACGTACCTTTACCGCGCGGATTACACCGGATCGTAGGAAAAATCCGCGTGACGACACTCGGAGTAGATAAAAATCGCGGACTACACCATAAAACAATGACAAATAACAGTTTGTATCGTAAAACGCGTACTAACCTGCTTAAAAATCCGGCAGAATGCCAAATGGAAGATAAATATGCGGACTCCAAATGGAAACATAAAGTTCGCTGACTACACCTGGATTGTCGATATTTGCGGATACATTGGAAATCAAATTTCGGCCGCCCCCCGCCTGAGAGCTGGACTAGCGCCGGCCGCGGCGGCGGCACAATTTTCCGCGGACTACACCGGCAGATGCATTAATTCGGGCATAGATACACGGATCGTATATACATTCGTAAACTATCTATACTGCATTATATAGCCATATATATATATATAAATATGATAAAACATTATATATACAGATATCTACATTATATAATATATAACATATATATATATACATATATATATATATATAACATAAGATATAAAGAAAATATCTTATATAAACATATATAGATATCTACAATAACTATTATACAATATATCCGATATAGTTATTATATGCAACATTATAGGCAAAGAATGCGGACAAGTCCTTCCCCTAATCATTACGTCAAGAGGGGAAGGATTAAATGCCTCGCAGGGTGATAGCTGCCGACGCACCTTACGTCTCCCCGACAAACATAAGTCGTCTACAAAACGATTTAGGTTCCTCACGCTCAACCACATTAGTTATCGTGCGACCCCTGCAACCCCAATATCCGGTAGCACAGTTTATGGTAATCGCTCTGGCATTACCAACAGACCTATGGGCCAGCCGGAAAAACATGTCCAGGTACAGACACCAAAAGAATTACGTAGCTTGCCAGCAGTTGCGGTACACCATGTACCGTTGCAAATTGGAAGGGAGTCAGACTTAGAGGCGTTCAGTCTGAATCCTAAATGGTAGCTTCGCACCATGGCCTTTCGACCCAGGCACATATAACCATTATCTGAACCTGCGGTCCTTCTACTAAACAGGATTACCATGCAACGGCCCGATTGTACTTCACTGATTAAAATGACTTACTCATTAGTAGGTAAAACTAACCTGTCTCCGACGGTTAAACCTTGGCAGCTCACGTTTCCTATTAGTGGGGCACACCAATCCAACGCTTGGGGAATTCTGCTTCACAATTAGAAGAGCCGACATCGACAGGATCAAAAAGGCGACGTAGCTATGAACGCTGGCGCACAAGCAGTTATCCCTGTGGTAACTTGTTCTGAACACCTCTTGTTCAACTCGAAAATAACCCTCCCCCCCCCCCAAAGGATCGATTTAGGCCACGCTTTCACGGTCTGATTCGTACTTGAAAATCCCCAACATCAAGAAGCTTTTGCCCTTGTACTCTAGCCAGGTTTCTGTCCTGACTGAGATTACCTAGGAGAACCGCGTTACCATGGACGTGTACCCGCCACAGTCAACTCCCCCGCCTGACATGAGTCTCAGAACGGGGCGCACCATCACATGCAAAGACTCAAACACACGCATGTCACAACGCACTCATCGACATGACGAGATACGATCACAACGCGCGTTAGAACTAGTATCAGGGAGTGCTTTGAACCAAAAGACATATTTCGTTACCGTTTCACTGAATCAGTAAGAAAACCAATGATAGCAGTGGTATTTCATTCCTTTGCGCTAAGCACGAGGCATCAGCCCCCCTATAATCATATCATGTCTCCTAACAACGTCTGGACTAGAGTCAAGCTCAACAGGTCTTCTTCCCGCTAATGTTCTGCAAAGCCCGTATCCTGCGGTGGTTTCGCCTAGGGGAAATCGTAGAAGGGACATTGGGAATCGCGTTGCATTAGGCGCGTCATAATTAGATGCCGTGAGGCATTGGCTATTTGTGTGGGTTAACAATACACAGCTTGTACGAGGATATGGGCTTTTACACACAGAGTTATCATGGCGCCAGTAAGAGCACGATAACCCTCACCTTCGAATAACCCGATTGATAGTTTAGTCGCAATGTTTGGACATCTATCAGCCGCCACCAGCAGGTGCCCATGTGGGACTTATGAAACAACCAGATCCCGCAACCAATCCAACCCACTTCATCTTTTCGTCACGGCAGCAAGGCGGACTTTCCCAGTATTCCGGGCATCCACTGGGGTACAGAGCTACCGAACATGCACTAAACTAGCAGACCCGGCAAGCCACCCGTCTCTGATTTCTCGCGCCCCTACACGACCAAATCGAGGTTTCTCAAGACCCACATGAAGCCAGTGGACTGATCGTATTACGCAAGGAAAACAGAACCGCACACGTTTACAAGAGGAGCTACAATTACCCAGCAAGCACCTAAACGATCAAGGCAACTCGCCCGAGCTGGGCTTCACCCACGCTAGGATACAAGGGAAAACACGATAGGTAGAGTACTTGTGGACGGAAAGATTTTTTACGACTATCCGCACCCAGCCAAAACGGGACCAAACTTAGGATCCCAGGTTATCTTAGTCACTACGCGTGCGATAGTGTCCGGCAGGAACCACGAGGAGGTGGCTCCGTACCGTACCCCCCAAAAAAAGCAGACAACTTCAGCCGCGAGACAAAAGCGCCACCTTAAGCGAGTCATAGTACTCCCGCCTTACCCGCGCTGGTTGAATTTCTTCACTTTGAATTCAGAGCATGGGCAGAAATCACATTGCGCCAAAAACCGATCGTGGGACATCGCAATGCTTTGTTTTAATCGACAGTCGAGTCAATGGTCCGTGCCAGTTCGAGTTAGCGTCGAGCGGCAGACAATGGAAATACAACGCTTGACGCAACGGGCCAACGTCCTGCGCAGTTGCTAGTTGCATAACATAGAGCTTGAACACGCCACGATCGACCGGATCAGAGTCAGTCGTAACCTACCACAATGCGCACCGTAGAACGGAACCACAAAAGCAGCGAAGAAGAAACAGCCCCCAACTGGACCGACACGTATCGATTCGGCTGTCTGACCGGCCCCCCAGAGCCAATCTTGCTACCGAAGGCTCACGGATCCAATTGCGACTTCCTTCTACATTGTTCATTTGCCAGAGGCTGTTCACCTGGAGGAGCTGCTGCGGTAGGGGTACGGCCTGCACGAAAATTTACTGCCTAGCTCGGATTTTAAGGGCCGAAAGAGCGTTCGGCCCCACAAGAAGGAGGGGGGTGCTTTACGGCGGCTAGCCCCTATCTACGGCCAAGCCGTTCCAGGGGGTGGATGCACTCTAACCACGAAAAGAGAACTTTCCCAGAACTCTCGCCGACATCTCCGAGGTCGGTTGCTTACGCGGGGTGCTGCAGCCGAACAAAAATGCACGGGAAAATACACCAATCTCGTGGACAGGGTCGGGAATATACACCCGATGCCCTTTCGTTACAGGGGGCGGCGATATATCTACAACTTTGTACTTTGATGCAGTAATACTGAACCAAAGCCGTAAAAGGACAATGGCAGCACCCGTCTCTGTCCGATTACCGGATCACTTAGGACCCGCCGACCATGGTAACGGAGTTCTCCATGGAACCTTCTCCACCTCGGCCGTCTAATGGTTCTCACTTGAATATTGGCTATACCACCAAGATCTGGCCTGTGGTTGCTCACCTAGCTTAGCCTGAGGCTCCGCTAGCCACAGCGACCCCCTCAGGGTATCGTCGTGCACAAGCTACTCCTGCTGGACCAAGTGACAGATTGCCCTCACACCAGATAGGCCCAGCTTACAGCAACGGGCCGGATAGGTCCACTGTCGAGCGCCATACAATTTCAGGGCTGGTCGATTCGGCGGTGAGTTGTTACACAACTTAGCGGTTTCCGACTTCCTGGCCACCGTCCTGCTGTCTGGACCAACCAACCCTGTGTGGTATCTCAATGAGCGTCCACGTTAGGACCTTAACCGAACGTGTGGTTCATCACCAGCGCAGTTCGTACCAAAAAGGGCCCACTTGGCACCCCAGGCAATGCAAAACTCCACTTAAGCGAGTTAAGCTTCTACCATTTCCGTTTGAGAATAGGTGAGGATGCTTTATCCCCAGCTCTAACATTCGCTTTAGGATATTAAAACTGTTGTATTTCCAGAATGCCAGCTATCCTGAGGGGAAACTTCGGTAGGGAACAGTACTAGATGGTTCGATTCGTGCTTTGGTTCGCCCCCTATACCTCACGTTATACGATTCGAGTTTCTCAAGAACCCACATGAGCCAGTGACTGATCGTAGTTCCGCAAGAAACAGAAAACGCACACGTTTAACAAGAGGAGACTCCAATTACCCAGCAAGCACCTAACGATCAAGGACAACTCGCCGAGATTGGCTCACCCACCGCTAGAAACACGGGAACATAACACGATAGGTAGGAAGGACTTGTGTGACCGAAAGTTTTTACGCTATCCGCACACGCCCAAACGGGCCAACTAGGATCCCAGGTATCCTTGTCAATACGCTTGCGCATAGTGTCCGGCAGGCAACCACGAGGAGGTGGATACCCGTAACCGGGTTAACCCCCAAAACGCAGACAACTCAGCCGGAGACCAAAGCTGCCACCTTAATGAGAGTCATAGTTACTCCCGCCGTTTACCAGCGCTTGGTTGAATTTCTTCACTGTGACAATTCAGAGCACGGGCAGAAATCACATGCGTTCAAAAAAACCGATCAGTGGACTCAGCAATGCTGTTTTAATAGACAGTCGGATGCCACTGGTCCTGCCAGTTCTGAGTTAGACGTCGCGCGCCAGACCTGGAAAATAAACCCGCTTGACGCACGTGCCACAAGCCTCGCGCGTTGCTAGTTGGCTAACACTAAGAGCTGAAACCGCCACAATCGACACGGATAGAAGTTCCAGTAACCTCCACCACAATGCGCACCGTAGCAGGAACACAAAGAGAGAAGAACCAGCCCCCAACTGGACACGACCGTATATGATCTCGGCCTGGTTGAATCGGCCACCAGAGACAATCTTCTCCCGAAGTACGGATCCAATTTGCCGACTCATACCTACATTGTCAATTGCAGAGGCTGTCACCTTTTGGAGACAGCTGCGGATATGGGTACGGCCCCGCACGAAAATTCTACTGCCTAGCTCGGATTTTCAAGGGCCGACAAGAGCGTTCCGGACACACAAGAAGGGTGGTGCTTACGGAGGCTAGCCCCCTATCTCCGACAAGCCGATTCCAGGGGGTGGATGCACTCCTAACAAAGAAAGAGAACTTTCCCAGAACTTCTCGCGACACATCTCCAGAGGTCGTGCGGTTACCGCGCTGGTGCCATGGCCGAACAAAAAATGCCCCGAAACATACACCAATCTCGTGGACAGGGTCGTCGGGGAATATTAACCCGATCCCTTCGTTGAAGGGGGCTGCGATCTATCAAACTTTGTACTTTGATGCAGTAACAACTGAACAAAGCCCCGTAAAAACGGACAATGTAGGCACCCGTCCTCTGTTACGATTTACAGGACTCACTTAGGAAACCGCCTGACCCTATGGCACACTGCTGTTCACATGGAACCCGTCTTCCAACTCGGCATTCAAGGTTCTCATGAATTTTGCCTAATACCACAAGAGCTGCGCTGTGGTTGTTCACGAGGCTTATCCCTGAGGATTCCCGATAGCCACCGCGACCCTAATACTCGTTGCATTACTCCAGCCGGGGAACAAGTGCCAGCTTGCCCTCACACAGCATAGGCCCACGCTTACAGCAACGGTCCGGTATAGGTCCTCCAACCCAGCTCGGAGCGCCGGGCATCCATTTCAGGGCTTGGTTGATTCGGAGGTGGAGTTGGTAAACATCCTTAGCGGTTTTCCGACTTCATGGCACCGGCCTGCTGTCTGGACCAACCAACACCTTTTGTGGTATCGTCATGAGCGTCACGTTAGGACCTTAACGAACGTTTGGTTCCTCCACGCGCCAGTTCTGCTTACCAAAAAAAGGCCCACTGGCACTCACATCAAGGCAAAACCCCTTAAGCGAGTTAAGCTTCTCACCCATTTAAAGTTTGAGAATAGGTTTGAGGATGTTTTATCCCCAATGCCTTATCATTCGCTACCGGAATTAAATAAAACTGTTTGTATTTCCCAGGAATGCCAGCTATCCCTGAGGGAAACTTCGTTAGGGAAACCAGCTACTGATGGTTCGATTAGTCTTTCGCCCCTATACTCACGTTAT
>JALJAT010000494.1:0-14012 GCA_034768735.1 Schistosoma mekongi | reverse complement strand
AGTCCGATAGCAACAAGTACCGTGAGGGAAAGTTGAAAAGTACTTTGAAGAGAGAGGAACAGGCGGAAAACCGTTTAAAAAGGTAAACGGGTGAGTTGAACTGCAAGCTTGGGGATTCAGCTGATGAGATGATTGTGTACTTGGCATTACTGCTCCCTTCAGTGTCTGTTGTAATAGCAGATGCCTACCCTTATTCAATGGGGTGGGTATGTGTAGAGTTTTTATACGGCGCACGCATTGGAGGTGTTGGAGGGTCTGCTTGTACAGGACACTTTCGCAGAGTATGCACCACGACCGGCTTGCTGCCTATCTACTTGGCCAACTGATCAGGTACGGGCTATTAATGTTGAGCTTGGGTGGGTCGGCAGGGGCTCTTTGGTTCGTGATTAATCATCTTGGATCATTAGTGTTACATTTAACCGGCTGTAGTGAGTTGTGTAGTGTGTCGGAGTGGCGCTGTGCATGCGTACTTTATTTCGGGCCTTGGTGAGTTGGTAGTTGTTACTAGCTTCGGTGGTCTGCTGAGGCTGCTTGTGTCACGTTGGCAGTGCGATGTGAGATTTTGCATGGGCCAATATCTGTGGTGCTAGTGGTAGACGATCACCTGACCGTCTGAAAAACGAGACCAAGGAGGAATTACCATGTGCCGCGAGCATTGGGTGTTACGAAACCCAAAGGAAGTGAAGGAAGGTTCGGCTTTCAGTCCGACTGAGGGAGATCCTGTTGCTTGATCATACTTTACAAGTTGAGAGCAGGGGCGCTTCACCGCCCGTCCCATGACGTGACATGAGACCATGTGTTGCGTGCACCGTCGGGGCGGAGCAAGAGCGTACCGTTGAGACCCGAAAGATGGTGAACTATGATTGCGAAGGTTGAAGCAGAGGAAACTTGGTGGAGGACCGTAGCGATTCTGACGTGCAATCGATCGTAAGTGAGTATAGGGGCACCATTGGCCGTTCGACAGGCACATATACCAATTATTGAACCTGCGGTTCCTCTGTAATACACAGGATACCATAGCAACGGCCAGATTGTACTCATGATTAAAAGACGTACATAGTAGGGTAAAACTACCTGTCTCACGACGGTCTAAACCAGCTCACGTTACACTATTAGTGGCTGGGAACAATCCAACGCTGTGAAATTCTGCTTCACAATGATAGGAAGAGCCGACATCGAAGGATCAAAAAGCGGACGTCGCTCAGAACGCTTGGCGACACAAGCCAGTTATCCCTGTGGAATTTCTGACACCGCTGCTTCAAAAACTCCTGGAAAATAACATCAAAAAGGATCGATAGGCCACGCTTTACCGGTCTGTATTGTAATGAAAAATAAAATCAAGTAAGCTTTTGCCTTTACTTATACGCAGGTTTCTGCCTGATGAGCTTACACTAGGAACCCGCGTTACATTGACGGATTGTACCGCCCCAGTAAAATCCCCGCTCCTGACCTGACATGGTCTTCTGAACGGGTCGCCACACACATCAAGACTCAAACACCGCAATTCAACAACGACTCATCTGACATGACAAGACTACCGACACACGCAGCGTTAAGAATACGTATCCGGAATGTGCTTTTTGAACAAATACACTATTTCGTTCCCGTTTCACTGAGAAAGTAAAGAACAATGATAGCAGTGGTATTTCATTTGCGCAAGCACCGAGGCACTGCAGCTCCCACCTATTACTACATCCATCATGGCTCCTCACAAAGTCGGACTAGTGTCACGCTCAACAGGGTCTTCTTTCACCCGCTAATGTCAAGCCGTTCCCTGGGCTGGTGGTTTTCGATAGATAGAGATAGGGACAGGGGAACTCTCTTATCCATGAATGCGCGTCACTACTTAGATGACGGCGGCATTTGGTACCTTACAGAGAGTCATAGTTACTCCCGCCGTTTACCCGCGCTTGGTTGAATTTCTTCACTTTGACATTCAGAGCCATGGGGCGAAATCACATTGCGTCAAAACCGATTCAGTGGAAATGCAATGCTTTGTTTTATTAGACAGTCGGATTCCCTGGTCCGTGCCAGTTCTGAGTAGCGTCGCGCGCCAAAGACCATGGAAATACAACCGCTTGACGCAACGTAGGCAACAAGTCTCGCGCGTTGTAGTGCATAACCCGAAGAGCTGAAACAGCCCACGATCGACGGATCAGAGTCCAGCTAAACCACCACATGAGCACCAGTAGAACGGAACCCACAAGCAGAGAAGAAACCAGCCCCCACTGGACCGACACGTATCTGATATAGGCCCTGTCTGGACTCGGCCCCCCGAGCAATCCCTTATACCGAAGTTACGGACAAATTCCGGACTTACCGTACTCATGGTTAAATTGCCAGAGGCTGTTTCCCCTGGATGACATGATATGCGGATATGGGTACGGCCTGCCACGAAAATATACGCATAGATCGGATTTAAGGGCCGAACAAGAGCGTCCGGACACCACAAGAAGGGTGGTGCTTTACGGAGGCTAGCCCCCTATCTCCGGACAAGCCGATTCCAGGGGGTGGATGCACTCCTAACAAAGAAAAGAGAACTCTTCCCAGAACTCTCGCCGGCATCCGAGGTCTCGGTTGCCCGTTACCGGCTGGGTGCATTGACGAACAAAAAATGCCCGAAAACATCACCAATCTCCGTGGACAGGGTCGGGAAGATGAACCCGATTCCCTTCGGTACAGGGGGCTGCGTCTACAACTTTTGTACGCTGGATGCAGTAAACGAACAAAGACCGTGTAAAACGGAAAGTCGCAACCAGTCTCTGTTCGATTTAACGGATCACTTGGACCGCCTGACCCATGGTCAACTGCTGTTCCATGGAACCCTTCTCCACCTCGGCCTCATAGGGTTCTCACTTGAAATTTGTTATCCAACCAAGATACTTGCGCCTGTGGTTGCTTCACTAGGCTTACGCCTGAGGCTTCACGCTAGCCACAGGACCCTCCTACTCGTTGCCATTACTCCATGCCTGGAACCAAGTGCCGTTGCCCTCACACAGCATAGGCCCAGCTTTCAGCAACGGTCCGGTATAGGTCCAACGCTCGAGCGCCATCCATTTTCAGGGCTGGTTGATTCGGCAGGTGAGTTGCCAACTCCTTCGCGGTTTCCGATCCATGGCCACGTCCTGCGTCTGACCAACCAACACCTTTTGTGGTCTCTCCCATGAGCGTCACGTTAGGCACCTTAACCGAACGTTTGGTCATCCCACAGCGCCAGTTCTGCTTACCAAAAATGGCCCACTTGGCACTCACATTCACTGCAAAATCCCCTCTTAGCGCGGTTAAGATTCTCACCCATTTAAAGTTTGAGAATAGGTTGAGGATGTTTTATCCCCATGCCTCTACTCATTCGCTTTACCGGATAAAACTGTTTTATTTCCCCGAAATGCCAGCCTAGCCTGAGGGAACCTCGGAGGGAACCAGCTACTAGATGGTTCGATTAGTCTTTCGCCCCTATACTCACGTTATACGATCGATTTGCACGTCAGAATCGCTACGGTCCTCCACCAGAGTTTCCTCTGGCTTCAACCTTCGCAAGCATAGTTCACCATCTTTCGGGTCTCAAGTGTACGCTCTTGCTCCTTCCAAGTCCGGTGCACGACAACAATGTCGCATGGCTACGTCATGGGACGGGCCGGTGATGCGCCCGCTGCTCGCAACTGGAAAGTTGAGCAAGGCAACCGGTCTCCACCTAGTCCGGACTGAACGCCGAACCTTTACCTTCACTTCGCCTTTGGGTTTCGTAAAGTAACACAATGACTCGCGCACATGTTAAACTCCTTGGCCGGGTTTCAAGACGGGTCAGGGGATCGTCTACCACTACACCACAGACTATTGGCCCATTCAAAAGCTCACATACGCAACTGCCAACGTGACAAAAGCAAGCCATCAGCAGACCAGCCGAAGTAGTAACAAAACTGACCAGACTCACCAATGCCCGAAAGACAAAGTACGCATGCAAAGCCGCCATCTCCGAACACTACAAAACTCCACTACAGCCGGTTAGTAACACTAATGATCCATAATGATTAATCACGAACCAAAGAGCCACCTGCCGACCCAACCAAGCTCAACATTAATAGTCAAACTGATCAGTTTGGCCATAGTAGAGAGGCAGCAATGCCGGTCGTGGTGAATACTCTGAGAAAGTGCACTGACAAGCAGACCCTCACACCTCCAATGCGTGCGCCGTATAAAAAACGTCTACACATACCCACCCCATTATAAAAGGTAGGCATCTGCTATTACAAACAGACAAGAAGGCGGCAGTTTGCCCAAGCACAAATAATACTCATACCAGCTGAATCACCAGAGCTGAGCAACTCCCCCAGTTAAGCCGTTGAAACGGTTTCACGCACTGTTTATCTCTCTTCAAAGTACTTTTCAACTTTCCCTCACGGTACTTGTTTGCTATCGGACCGTGTAAAAGTATTTAGCCTTGGATGGAGTTACCACCCACCCCTTTGGGCTGCATTCACAAACAACACGACCAAAGGGTAGCTCAGAGCAAAAACTGTCATACATGGTCTCCACCCCCACGGGCCTTTCACCCTCTATGGGCCAGGACGGTAAGCCGTACTCACTTGCTGGACTTGGGGTAGGCAAGTAAGGAATGAAGCCAACCTAAACCACCACAGTGCCTCGATACAAGTGAAAGTAGGCTCGGTGTTGGGCTACTACTGTTCAATCCAGTTACTAGGGGAATCCTGTGTAGTTGACTTTTTCCTTCCGCTTAAGTGAATGCTTAAGGTCAAGCGGGTATCAAGTTCTGATCCGAGGTCAGGGTCAATTAGAATTATACTGTATGTGTACAAAGCACACACTCTCGATACAAACCATAGACCGAATCAGAGAGCCAGATTAAGGGATTAGCTTAGAGTAAAGTAGGTGCGTCTCCGAGCCAGGTATAAAAGTATTATCATTAAGCCACGACTCGAGCACAACCCACTGCAGCATCTCAATCTGGTTATCTAGAACGGACTAGGCTGTGATCGGATTTTTCGGACGGAGCCTTTGACCAGCAGCAACCCGCGTTGATACACGAGCGCATCAAATATATGCCGGCAGGCCACTAGGCCCATCCACGACTGCATGGGCGTCGTGATAGATGAAAAGCCGACCCTCGGACATGGCGTGGCCACCGGATATCCCGTAGCCGCAATATGCGTTCAAGATGTCGATGTTCAAAGCAGTAGCAGTTCACATTAATTCACACAGTTGGCTGCACTCTTCATCGACACACGAGCCGAGTGATCCACCGTCAAAGTTGTACACAATAAACATACAACAAGTGTAGTGAATAGAACAAGGTTATCGCTGCCGCCTAGGATATTACCGCTAAGCCAGCGTACATGCAGTCCAGCACAAGGCCAGGTGCATGCCAGGCAGCAAACCCGTGATTGGCAAGCCAAACCGGATCGCTTCAACAGTGTAAAATGTTTGGAAAGGAACATAAACGGGGCGGGGTGCATGCACACGTAACATACAACCCTCTTTGAACATTGCACCAACAATCACCGTCATGTACTATCCCATTTTTTTTTCACCCTGCAGATCAGGCAACCCGAAAGTCACGGAGAAACCATTCAGAGCATAAGACAGGCAGAGACCCGGGAAGGTAATAAATTGTGTAATAACAAAAACCCCACTTCACTGCACTCAAAGAAGCAAACCCTGTCACCTCCACATACTGTGAAGGCCGATAGTTACGCAAGCACAGATCCATGGTTTCACATTTATATTATTACATCCACTTCAACTGCACTCAAAGAAGCAAACCCTGTCACCTCCACATACTGTGAAGGCCGATAGTTACGCAAGCACAGATCCATGGTTTCACATTTATATTATTACATCCACTTCAACTGCACTCAAAGAAGCAAACCCTGTCACCTCCACATACTGTGAAGGCCGATAGTTACGCAAGCACAGATCCATGGTTTCACATTTATATTATTACATCCACTTCAACTGCACTCAAAGAAGCAAACCCTGTCACCTCCACATACTGTGAAGGCCGATAGTTACGCAAGTACAGATCCATGGCTTCAGATTTTTGTTTATAGGGTTGTTAATGATCCTTCCGCAGGTTCACTCGGAAACCTTGTTACGACTTTTAGCTTCCTCTAAATAGTCAAATTAGGTGTCTCTCGATATCAGTCGAGCGGCGGTAAAGCCACTTCAACGACACCAATCCAACGACCTCACTAAACCATTCAATCGGTAGTAGCGACGGGCGGTGTGTACAAAGGGCAGGGACGTAATCAGCGCAAGCTTATGACTTGCACTTACCAGGAATTCCTCTTCACGGGGTGGATAATTGCAAGCCCCGATCCCAGTCACGACGGTATGAAACAGTTGCCCAACCCTTTCGGGCCAGTTCAGGATCGCTGGCACCGGTCATGTAGCGCACGTGTGGCCCCGGACATCTAAGGGCATCACAGACCTGTTATTGCTCAATTTCGTGCGACTTAAGTGTGCAGCTTGTCCCTCTAAGAAGTAAAAACTGGCACCGCACCCGTCGGATCACGACCACATACTAATAAAGAAGCAGTAGAAGCCGCGCCCTAAACGAGCACAGAGGACCAGTTACTATTTAGTAGGTTAAAGTCTCGTTCGTTATCGGAATTAACAGACAAATCGCTCCACCAACTAAGAACGGCCATGCACCACCAACCACCGAATCAAGAAAGAGCTTTCAATCTGTCAATCCTAACGTTCGGGACGGGTGAGTTTTCCGTGTTGAGTCGAATTAAAACGCAGGCTCCATCCTGGTGGTGCCCTTCCGTCAATTCCTTTAAGTTTCAGCTTTGCAACCATACTCCCCCCGGAGCCCAAAGACTAAAGGTTTCCCGGGGACTGCCCGCGATGTCCATTATAACCACCAACGAGGATCGCCGTGCCTCGTTTATGGTCAGAACTACGACGGTATCTGATCGTCTTCGAAACTCTGACTTTCGCTCCGATCAATGAAAACATTCTTGGCAAATGCTTTCGCTGTAGTTTGTCTGGCGGCGATCCCAGAATTCACCTCTAACACCGCCATACAAATGCCCCGTCGTCCCTCTTAACCATTACTTCGGATCCGAAAACCAACAAAATAGAACCGACAAGTCTATTTTCATTATTCCATGCAAGAATTTTAGGCGATTAGGCTGCTTTTGAGCACTCAAATTTGTTCAAAGTAAAGATGCCGTCCGCCTCCGGCACCCGTTTAAAGGCATCCGAAAGCATGCCAACAGGTCAATAAGATACAACTACTCATAAACCTCTAACAACTGTTTTTAACAAAAACACAGACACGGCTGATGAAAGGTTCACAACAACTACGCCGAGTGACCACTGCTCTGACGTAACCAACGACCACGTGAACAAGCAACAGAATGCATCGCACTACCCAGTCCACTACGCTTTTTAACTGCAGCAACTTAATATACGCTTTTGGAGCTGGAGTTACCGCGGTGCTGGCACCAGACGTGCCCGCCAATTGGTCCTCGTTAAAGGATTTAAATTGTACTCATTCGAATTACGGAGCCTCAATGAGTCCCGTATCCGTATTTTCGTCACTACCTCCCCGTGCCGAGGAGTGGGTAATTTTCGCGCCTGCTGCCGTCCTTGGATGTGGTAGCCATTTCTCAGGCTCCCTCTCCGGAATCGAACCCTGATTACCCGACCCTTATATAATGGTAGGCAAATCACCTACCAACAAATTGATAGGGCAGACATTTGAAAAAGATCCGTCGCCGACACACAATTGGCCGACTGCGATCAGTAAAGTTATCAGAGTTCATACAGAATGTAACAGGCACAGCATAAGCCGCCCCCGGTTGGTTCGTTCTAATAAATGCACCCGTTCCCCTTGCGGGGTCAGGATTCAAGCAGGATTAGGTCTAGAATTACTACCAGGTATTTCCATGTAGAGTTTACGATCTAAGGAACAATAGCTGATTTAATGAGCATTCGCGGTTTCACCGCGTTTAAGGTATTGTACTTAGCATGCATGGCTTAATCTCTGAGACAAGCATATGACTACTGGCAGGATACAAACCAGTTATTCAACACACTTCTCCAATGAACCTGTCTATATGCGGTAACTTCAATCAAATTGGTTTTCAGGAGGTCAACTGACCTACACCACCACAGTGACCAGGCTCTCTAACAACTGAACACTAGCGACGCATACGCCCTTTCCTGTGGCAAAACAAGCAGGTACCAAGAACCCTGGTGGACCATTTGCACCATTATAATAATACGCGGTGACCACTTTAAATTTTGTTCCGGGGGATCAAAAAAATCGTCAGATCGCGTCAATCAACTATGACAGCATGGCCAGGCCAATTCTGACCATCCCGATTCACGACTGTCAACTAGATACCATCGAGCAATGGAGATATGCGGCCACCCCCCTTTCTGAACCTTCCAATGACACTAGGGCCCGTGTGAAACCGCAAGTACGGCAACCAACCAAGATCAATGAACTCGTCTACCCAGCAAACAAGTACTGCAAGCGTAAAATGACCCCGCAGATTACCAAGACAATGCCAAGCAGTCACTGAATTAATAGTGAGCCTCGGTTGCAAGAAACCTTCAGCTCCAATACTCAATATCGTTTATATGGTCTAACCAGCACTTAGTATAGGGTGATAAGCAAGGCGGCATAGCTCACAGCAAATGGCCCAAACATGCTGTAAAACCCATGTTCATCGACGAACTATCCTTATCAACAACCGTCCAAGCGATTACAGTTCATTTCGGTAGATTTTATTTTGTCGAATTTTGAGACCTGAGTTAGGGGTAGTATCCCTCTCTAACATGGCGAGCAAAGGCGCAAGACTAGGTGTAGCCCGGGGACAATTTATTTTGCAATTTCTCCCATTTCCTAGGACTGTGCATTCATTTGTTTAGTATCATTGTGTAGGGCACAAAATTCTGCATGTAAAGCAGAAAAAGAAGCAAACAATTCTATTAAATGTAAAACGTCAAAAGGTTATGTCAAAAAATATGTTTATTATACTTACATTTAACGCGCGGATACGCCTGGATCGTATTTAGGAAAAATCCGCGGACTACACCTGACTTATATAAAATTGCGGACAAACCTAAAAACACTAGCAATAATCAGTTTTACGTTTTTAAAACGCGTCTACACTGGCTAAAAATCCGCGAATTACACCTGGAGTTACATATGGGAACTACACTGGAAACCTAAATTCGCGGACTACACATGGTTTCGATATTGCGGATACATGGAAAATCAAATTTTCGGCGACCGCATGGCGAGCTGGACATAGCGCCGCGCCCGCGGCGCGGCAAATTTTCCGCGGATACACTGCAGCCATCGCATTAATGAGTGCACTATATACAGGATGTATTATACCAATTGTATACATATATATATATATATATATATATATATATATATATATATATATATATATATATATATATATATATATATATATATATATATATATATATATAAACATATATTAACATAACATATATAATTTTAACATATATATATATATATATATATATATATATATATATATATGCGTATATATGCGCATAAGGCAAATGAATGAGGATCAAGTCCTCAAATCATTACGTAAATGCAGGGATAGGATTCAAGGCCTCGCCAGTGTGATAGCTGCCTCGTAGCCCCCTTAGTCTCACCGACAAAACATTAAGTAGTCTAACAAACGATTCCTATCCTCAAAGCTCAGTGTAACACAATATTCTCGTGTCGACCCCTGCACCCCACTATACGGAGCACGTTATGGTTCATCGCTCTGCACTTACCACCAGACCTAATGGGCCTAGCGAACACATAGTCCAACAGTCCAGACACCAAAGCAGGAATACGTAGCTGCCTGCACGTGTTCAGGAGACAACAATGTACCGTTGCAATTTGGACGGGATTCAGACTTAGAGGCGTTCAGGTCTAAGCCTCAGATGGTAGTTCGCACCATGGCTCTTTCGATTTCAAGGAATATACCAATTATATGAACATGCGTGCCTCTGTACTAAACAGGTTACCTTAGCAACGGCCAGATTGGACTTCACCTAATTAAAATGACCTGTTATTCACTAGTAGGGCTCAATATCCAACCTGGTCACGCGGTTCTACAACCCCGCTCACGTTCCATATTAGTGGTTGTGAAACAATCCACACTCGATTGGTGAATCTGCTTCAAAATGGATCGGAAGAGCCGACATCCGAAGGATCAAAAAGCGACTTGGTCTCCATGAACGTTGGGCCCGCACAAGCAGTTATCCCTGTGGTTACTTTTGTCTTGCACACCTCTCTGCGTCCAAACTATGAAAATAACATTCAAAATGGATCGATAGGCCACGCGTTCCGGTCTGTATTCGTACTGAAAATCAAAATCAAGACGCTTTTGACCTTGTACTTCTACCGCCAGGTTTCTGTCCTGAATGGCTTACCTGAGGACACCCGCGTTACCATTGGAAGGATGCTACTAGCCCCAGTCAAAATCTCCCTAGCTAATTGACAGGTCTTCAGAACGGGTTCGACATCACATCAAGACTAAACACACGCATTTCAAAAACCGACTCTATGCACATGACCAAGATACCGGGACACAGCTCCGCGTTTTAGAGACGTCTTATCCCGGAATGTTGACTTTGAACCAAATACCTATTTCGTTCCAGTTTCACTGAATAAGTAAAGAAACAATGATAGCAGTGGTATTTCATTTGGCGGCTAAGCACGAGGCACTAGTCACTATACTAATCCATCCCAAAGTTTTTTGGTCTCATCACAAAAGTCGGAACTCCCGAGTCAAGATCAACCGGGTCTTTTTCCCCGCCATCTCTGCCAAGCCCGGTTACTTGGCTTGTGGTTAGCTAGATAGTAGATAGGGACAGGGGGAATCTAGTTAATCCATTCATGCGCGGTCACTTAAATTAGTGCCGAGGCATTGGCTACCTAAGAGAGTCATAGTTACTCCAGCGTTACCCGCCGTTGGTTGAATTTCTTCACTTTGACAATTTCAGAGACTGGGCAGTCAATCACATTGCGTCAAACAACGACATCGTGTGACATCGCAAGGCTTTGTTAATTAGGGGGGGGGGGGGGGACAGTCGGATTCCCCTGTTCCCGTGCCAGTTCTGAGTTAGCCGTCGCGCGCCAGGGGGGGTGTGGGGGGGAACCATGGAAAACAACCGCTTGACGCAACGTGGACAAGTCCTCGCCGCGTCTAGGCATAACAATAAGAGCTGAAACCGCACACGATCGACCAGGAATTCCAGAGTCCACAGTAACATCCCACATGCGCACCGTAGAACGAGAACACAAAGCAGAGAAGAAACCAGCCCCAACTGGACCGTACATACGTATCCTGATTCGGCTGTTGACTCGGGCCCCCCGAGCCAAATCTTCTCCCGAAAGTTACGGATCCAATTGGCGACTTCCCTTACACTACATTGTCAATTGCCAGAGCTGTTCACCTTGGAGACCATGCTGCGGATATGGTACGGCCCGGCCACGAAAATTATACTGGGCATAGCTCGGATTTTCAAGGGCCGAACCAAGGCGTTACGGACACAACAAGAAGGGGTAGGTGTTACGGGAGGATTAGCCCCTCTATCTCGACAAGCGTTCCAGGCGCGTGTGGATGCACTATCGAACAAGAAAATCGAGAACTCTTCCACAGAAACTATCGCCGACATCTCCGAGTACGGTTGCGTACCGCGAGGGTGCATGCCCCGAACAACAAAATGCCCGAAACATACACCAATCTCCGTGGACAGGGTGGGAAATTAACCACATTCCACTTCGTTCAGGGGGATGCGATCTACAAATTGTACTTGATGCAGTAATACGGAACAAGCCCGTAAACGGACAATGTAAGGCACCCCGTATTGTTCCGATTTACAGATCCTTAGGACCCGCCTGACCCATGGTCAAATTGCTTGTTCACAGACCCCTTATCCATCTAGGCCTTCAGGTTATCAACTGGAATAGTTGCATACACACCAGATCTGAGCCTGTGTGCGTCACCTAGGCGTACGCCGAGGCTTCCCGCTAGCCAAGAGACCCTCATACTCGTTCCATTACGCAATGCATGGACCAAGTGCCAGCTTGCCCCACACAGAATAGGCCCGCTTAAGCAACCGGTCAGGTATTCTAGGTCCAAGCTCGAGCGCCATCCATTTTCAGGCTGGATTGACAGCTGGCAGCGTGAGTGTACACCTCCTTAGCGGTTTCGACGTAATGGCCACCTTCATGCTGTCTGGACCACCAACAACCCTTTTGTAGGTATCCATGAGCGTACGTTAGGCACCTTAACCGACCGTTGGTTTCTCCACGCGCCAGTTCGGTTCCACAAAATGGCCCACTTGGCACTCACATTCAATGCAAAACTCCACTTCAAGCGAGTAAGCTTCCACCATTTACAGTTGAGAATAGGTTGAGGCCATTGCTTTATCCCCAAGCCTCTAATCATTCGCTGTGACGGATAAACTGTCTCTCTATTTCCAGAATCCAGTATCTGAGGGAAACTTCGGAGGGGAACCAGCTACTCGATGGTTTCGATGAGCATTTAGCCCACATTATACTCACGTTATACGATCGATTTTGCACGTCAGAATCGTACGGTCCTCCACCAGAGTTCTCCTATGGCTTCAACCTTCGCAAGCATAGTTCACCATCTGTCGGGTCTCAACGTGTACGAGTCTTGCCGCCCGACCGGTGCACCGAAACACATGTAGATGTCTACGTCATGGGACGGGCCGGGTGATGCGCCCAGTGCTCCAACTGGAAAGTGAGCAAGGTCACACAGGGATCTCACCCAGTACGGACTGAAAGCCGAACTTACCTTACAATTCGCCTTTGGGTTCGTAAACACCCAATGACTCCGCGCCCATGTTAAACTCTTGGTCCGGGTTTCAAGACGGGTCAGGTGGACGTCTACCACGACACACAGGACTATTGGCCCATTCAAAAGCTCAATAAGCACTGCCAACGTGACAAAAGCAAGCCATCAGCAGACAGCCGAAGCTCTTAACAAACTGACCAGACTCCACCAATGCCAGAAAGGACAAAGTACGCATGCAAAGCCGCCATTCTCCGACACACTACAACAACTCCCTAACACGGTTAGTAACACTAAGATCATAATGATTAACACGAACAAAGAGGCCACCTGCCGGAACCCAACCAAGCTCCAACATAATAGCAACCTGAGCAGTTTGGCCATAGTAGAAAGGCAGCAATTCGGGTGTGGTGAATTACTCTGAGAAAAGTGCACGGACAAGCAGACATCACACCTCCACTGAAGTGCGCCGTATAAAAACGTCTACACCATACCCACCCCATATAAAAGGTAGGATCTGCTATTACCAAAAAGACACTGGAAGGCGGCCAGTATGACCCAAGCACAAATCATATTCATCAGCTGATCCACAGAGCTTGCAGTTAAAACTCACCCGTTTACCTTTGAACGGTTCAACGCACTGTTTACTCTCTCTTCAAAGTACTTTTCAACTTTCCCTCACGGACTTGTTTGCTATCGGACTCGTGTAAGTATTTAGCCTTGGATGGAGTCCTACCACCCATTGGGTGCATTCACAAACAATACCCGACACTCAAGGGTAGCTCCGAGCAAAACTGTCATACAGGTCTCAACCCCCGGCCCTTTCACCCTCTATGGGCCAGGGACGGTCGCCGTACTCAAGTGGACTTGGGGTAGAGCAGTAATGCCTGAGCCACCTAAACACCACATTGCCTTGACGACAAGTGACCGTAGGCGTTCGGTGTTGGGCTAATCCCTGTTCACTCGCAGTTTACTAGGGGAATCCTTTAGTTTCTTTTCCTCCGCTTAGTGATATGATTAAGTCAGCGGGTGTAATCAGTCTGATCCGAGGTCAGGGTCAATTAGCATGATATTGTATGTTGTACAAAGCACACACTTCGAGACAAACCATAGACGATATAGAGCCATGATAAGTGATAGCTTAGGTACAGTAGGTGCGTTATTCTCGAGCAT
>JALJAT010000493.1:0-14026 GCA_034768735.1 Schistosoma mekongi | reverse complement strand
CAGTTACTTTCGTGCTGTACGTACTGCTGAGGTTTCTGTGACCTTCATAATATCTATTGTTGTAATGTAGTAGTGATGTATGCTATCATATGAATTTTTTAAGTGATAGTCGTAGTAGAAACGGGATCGGATGGTATCACTGTATTTGGTTTGACGTTTGGGACATGTAAGTCGCGGGTACCAATAATGTTCATTCTGGTTGTGTTGTGCGATGCGTTTACCCTGCTTTTAAATCATTCCAGATACTCGGGGAACCTGTTCTGGTCCATGGCGACTAAATGGCTTAGCAACCATTCCAAAGCAATCTTCGCCTCTACTTTCAAAGTGACATCTAACGGGATGTGCCCGATGTAACCTTTCGCGACAGTATTTATAGACGCTAGGATAATGCTCTTACTAGGGCTGTCAGAGTTAGGCAAGTGCACCAGAAATGAGCGTGTCAGTCCTCTTACAACTCTCCAACGGTAGCTGATGCCCGATGTGATCAATTGTGTCCACGTGGCGTAGATGTTGGAAGTGTCGCAGGTTAAACAGTGGTCTCGCCTTCTGCTTAAAGTTGGGCTAGCTAAGAATAAACGGTGTCGAGCATAAACTGCAACAGACGATCTCCGTTGTATGTTTCTGGGCTGGGATGCCGAGTAAACCACCTAGGTGCTTTTCAGCTCGATTTAGTGCTATCCCAACTGGGCATGAAAATCTCCGCACTAATTACTATGTCTGAGTGCTTGTAGCTTATGAAGGAGCTAGAGAACTTCAGAATAGAAGTCGTTGTTCACTTCATCTGTGCTGCAATCAGTGGGGGCCTAAGCAGAGACGACAAAAAGGTCATCGGCGTGTGTCCCTATCTTTCCGGAGGTTCGTACTGAGCATTTAGACGGACAGCACATAGACGACTGTGGAGACAGGAACCACTCAAGAAGAAGCCTTGTTATTCGCACGTACGCTTAGTGCTATACCTCACCAGCGGGCCACGTGAGCTACTATAGGGGGCTTCCAGATAAAACAGATAAGTGAAGTGTGTGTCCATTGCAATTGATAGGTGAGGTCAAAACGGATGACCATTGTGGGATCGGATGGTTTTCGAGACACAGCATACATCAATTGCCAGAGATTCTAATGTTTTAGCAGTAGAGGGGCACCCTGTTTGAACGATGGGTACCAACAGCGTACGCACGTAAAGCTCCACAAAATGAAGTTTAGCGCGTGGCTTCAGGAGGACCGTGTATGTAATTGGGAACTCGGGTAACATAAAAGTGGCGCGCATATGAAACTGTAGGAGAAGGGTGTACAAGTAGAGACCAGAGACGGAGACGTGTGAATCATGAAGGTGAACTCGAGTGCTTTTATAGCGTATGAGGGCGGTATCACTTCCCGGTTGCCCACACCCTCTTCATTCTCTCCCCCCCCCTCCCCCCCCCCCCCCCCCCCCCCACGCCTCCCCCCACCCCCTCCCCACCCAAGCCCCCCCCCCCCCCCCCCTTCCCCCTCCCCCCCCCACCCCCCCCCCACCCCCCCCCCCCCCCCCCCCCCCCCCCCCCCCCCCCGGGAAGGGTCATTCTTTAGGAACCTGAAGAGAAAGATGATTATGGTTAGTCGGTGATTACCGTGAGAGTGTGACGCAGTGCCCAGGGGACGGCTGTTTGAGGTCTTCTCATATATTAAGTGTTGCTCCGGGTTGTCATAAGGGGGGCATCGGCCTCATGCTTCCGAAGGAGCGCGGTTCACCATGAAGCGTCTATTATTCCCTTCCAACTTCCGGGCAGAGTTAAATGGTTTATAAAGATTTTTATTCGTAGCTGTTATTTTGAGCATGGTAGTTGTTTACGGGATGGGTTGCTAACCCCATGCCGCAACCCTCCTCCTTTTACATCCGGCTTTGGACCGGCAGAAACCCGTGGGCTCCAGCGGAGTTGTGGAGAGAATCGCATCCAAACATCCTTACATTCAGGTTTAATAGTCAAAAGATTTCTTCATTTTATCAGCATTCGACTAATAACTCTATTATCTGGATCGTCCAAGTCATCAAAGTTTATCACCTGGAAGAGGTAAACCCCGGAGAAGTACACGATGAATGTCACCTCTTAAAAGTAATACATGATAAGTTAGGGGGGGGGGGGGAGGGGGGTAAAATGGGAACGCGACAACCTTGACGAACACCACTTGAGTAACCAGTACGTGACAATCTGGCCTAAAGCTCTCACTCGACATGTGGTGTTCGAGTAAGAGCTTGTATAAGGGTAATTTACTTCTCTGGTACGCTCTTTCATTGACAGACATTGCCACATAACCTTAACACGATCCTAGGTCAATGCCGCCTTAAGTTTCAAGGAATACAACTATTGTTGGGCGTCTACAAGTGTGCCTAGGTTCCAAACCTGCGAGTGGTGAATATTTGTCTATACACCACGTCCAGGCTGAAACCACCTGTTCCTCTGCCTAGTCTGCTCTTCACGGAAAAAAAAAAAGCTTTAATTAGGTCGCGAAGTTATTATTCAGCCAAATTTGGACACGAATCGTTTAAGTGTTCCCCGGTAATGTCACAGGAGACTTCTGTCCTTCTTATAGATTGGAACTATTAGTGTTTGATACAGTCAATGGAATTACCCCACTTTCCAGATTCTAGACAGGATCCCGGTTATCTCGATGCCAAAACCTGGACCACCCATCCTTAACATCCTCGGTTAACCCTCGAGTCTGCTGCCTCTCCTCCTTTAGGTGTACCTATAGCCTTCTCAACCTCACTAAACTGTGGGACGCAGTATTATTTGCCATTCAGATTGCTTGGGAATGGTGGTCAGCTGGGATGAAGCCGGGGCCAATTGACTGTGTTCCCCTAAAGTATTCGGGTCTGCCCATCGGCCCACCTTCTGGATTTGACAGTGAATAATGCGCCCATCTTTTTCTGAGATAGTTTTACGTAAGTTGGATTTCGATACCCGTGTCCCGAGGTCCCTTTTTCCTTGATAAGTCTGAACAGTTTTGCCTACTAGTTCCTATTGCCAACTGACTTTTTCCATCTCTTTAGCTGTCGCCACCCACCATGCTCACAATCTTCCATAAGCTTTAACCCGTTTGGTGTTTTAAGTTTCCTTCGCTCCTCATCGTATTTCGAACTGCACGGAATGTGTTGCGAGCACCTATCATCAGTAACGCAGCTGAAATCCGGGGTTTTTCCTTTTCGCTAACGTTGGTTATTCTAGTAGATATACTGCTGTTTCAACAGCTTTTTGGTATCATTCCCAGCTGACTCGGGGTATGTATCGTTATACGTGACTAGTTGGTTTTAAAGTTGTTCCTGGAATATATTCTTGACTTTTTTCATCATTAAGTTGGACTCTGATGGGGAATCTTTGCCGTGGTCTTTTACTTTCAGTGAGACGCAGCTAATACTCCGCTCGTTATTAAAAGTGGTCTGAGTCTAAACTTGCTCCAAAATGATCGGCATCCTTCTATTGAGCCTCTCCAACGGTGGCGATAGGCAATGTGGGTCTATTTGTCCAACGTTGATTTGACCTGTGGGGGCCGCCAATGTCAATTGTGTCTTTCTTTAGTTTAATTTTAGCGCTTTGCGAGATAGACGGTTATCTGAGCACAGTGTGTACTAAACGGACGGTCCCATTATATTTTCGTTGGGCCTCGGGGGGGGGGGGGGACCCATAGATCTACCTAGGTTTCCTTTCGGTTTCGTCTAATCTACCTACTTAGCAAAAGTCCACCACCTAATCACACATCATAACGCTTAGCTTTTGAAGGAGTCTGAAGCTTCGGTAAAGTCATCTTTTTACTCATCTGAGCTGCATCGGGGGAGCGTAGCAGAGATAAAAGAGCAACGGCGCGTGTCCCTATCTTTTCCGATTCTTACTGCCCGTTTAGACGGACAGCGCATAGCGACTGTCTATGGGAATCCATCAAGGAGAGCCTGGTCAGCTTTTGAACTTATGCTATACCTTACACCATCAAGGCCACAGTGGTACAGTGTTTCTCCGGAAACACGAAGGGTGAACCGGACGGTTCTTTATCCTTACAAGGTGAGGTCAGGCTAATGTTGTACTTGGTTCCTGTATGACCGTTTCGAGACTCATGAACATCATGGAACGAGAATCAATGTTCATGCTAGGAAGCCTGTTTTCGATTTGGCCTAAGGTTCTACTTAAAGCTCCGATATTAGTTTATGTGAGGTTTCCGGAGACCAGAATAACGTTTTGTGAACTCAACCATTAGCATAGAGGCGTGAGGTGATAAGTTAGGCCTATACGGGTTTATCGTGGAATAAGGGAATTATTGCTATTTTAGGGTGGATTGCCTCCTACAAAATGCTCCTCTTGTGCTGTTAGAGGGTACTAGTGCGGTTTTCACTTCCCTGGCTGGCCCACATCATGAAGATCCCTACTTCCTGATGTAACCTGAAAGGAACTATTAGTATCGTCAAGTGACCTGAAAGCGCGAATCGCGAGCCCAAAAACGGGCAACTGTTTTGAACGATCACGCCCGACCTTGTTTGGATTTTTTCGAGTGTTTAGCTCCTTTCTGTAAAAGGCCTTACTGCGGAGACGGAATCCTTGGAGTAAGGTGAGGTGGTGACTTTTTAGGCGACCTTTTGTAACCCCGTCCTTCCTTTGTGAAAAGTCAGCATCGCTGCAGATGCTGTTATCCGAGGGAAACACCTTACTGCTGTCACAGTCCGCTGCAGACAGCAGTACGACTTCGCCCTCGATCTTAGGTTGCTGCCTTTAGGGTCTTATCGCCGCTCTCTAAAGACCTTCTTTGGCATGTAGGCCCTAAGGAAACTAGTTCCAGCCCATATAGCTGGATGGGTCATCACGACAGCAAGCTCGACTCCACATTCAGGTAGTACTCGGTAAGGGTCACCTAAATACCGTGCAGTTTATCAATTTTGTTAGAGCAAAAATACAAATAACATATTGTTTTCCATTTTAGTCTTCATCAGAAATGAATAGCAAACAATAATATATCAAACAAGAAAATGATAACCATCTAAGGCATATTGACCGACTGTGACAATGAGGTAGATTATGAAAATACTTACCGTCGAAAATAACCTCCGTAACAGGAAGTGTGGTAATAAAAGTTTCCAGCCGTATAGTTTATGAAAGACTAGTTACGAATGGGGTGAAGAAAAAACAATTAAGTAATATCGCAGAAAACAAAGATGTACGAGTTTATCAAGATTTTACGTATGAATGTTGGCCCAAGAAGAAATACAATGTTATAAATTTCTTTTTTTGAATACATATACTAAATTCGAGTTTCAATGACTTATCTACTTTGTGTAACAACGAAATACGGACTCAATTAGGAAATTGGTAGCATACATTTCCTCTTACACTTTTTTACACTTGCCACTGATTGTGGGCAACAGTTTTTAGCCATCTACCTTATGTCACGAATAATTCACAAGTACCTTGAATCAATCTAACCTTTTCATATTTTTAGATAGTTTTGTGTATATTAGAGTAAGCGGGCATTGAAAAACCTAATAAACATATTATTGCTTACGTGTTATTCCGATTTACCTAGGGAGTTTATTCCAATAATTCTTAACGAACGTACAAACACATAAACCATAAGATGTATGTGAAGCCCTAGAAAGAATGGATTCCCGTCTTTAAAAACAGTTATCCGTTCCTTATAATATTTTGTAATATACTGACCAATATCTAATAATCAGATAGATTGGAAGTGTTGACCTATACAGGTAAAATAAACTCCCGTGATACATTTGGTGTTCCAGTTATCATTTTGGTTGCATCCCCAAAGAACCTTTTAACAAACGTTAGTCGATTCAAGTCGTTTTTTATTAACACAACTATGAGAAGAGTCAAAGTATTAAAAGTCACTCAGAGCGAATGAGCACGAAATTCACAGATCTGGTTTAATTTCTTTCTCTTCTGCCTCTTATTTACTTTTCCTACTTTGCTATTCTTATCGTTGTTTAAGAAAAACACTTGAATCGACTAACGTTTGTTAAAGTTCTTTGTTGTAGCCACCAAATGATACTGGAAACACATTGTACACGAGTTTATTTTTAACTGTATAGGTTCAACACCTCCAATCTATCTGATTATTAGATATTGTTCCCCTTTCAGATTACACTAATTTAATGCAACGTATTAACTGTTTTTAAGACAGTTGAATCCATTCTTTCTTAGGGCTCCCATCACATCTTATGTTTAATTTGTTTTGTACGTTCGCTTAAGATTATGGACTAACCCATTCCCATAGTGTAAATCGGAATAACACTAAGCCATAATATTGTTTTTAATTGTTTTTCATCAGTCTTTACTCTAATATACCAAATATCTATCTAAAGTAAAAGTGTTAGATTTATCAAGGTAACTTGTGAATTATTCGTGTACATAAGGAGAATGTGCTATAACTGTTTGACCACAATCATGGAAAGTGAAAAATGGTAAGGAAAGGTAGCTACATTTCCTAATTGAGTCCCGTATTCGTTTGTTACCAAAGCTAAGTCTTTAACTCGACTTTAGTCCTATGTATTCAAAAGAAATTTCTAACATTCGAGTTTCTCCTTGGCCAATATTACATATTAAATAGCTGATAAACTCGATACATCTTTGTTTTCTGCATATATTACTTTATTGTTTGTCTCACCCCTTTTCGACCTAGTCTTCACTACTATACGGCTGGAACTTTATACCACACTTCCTGTTACGGAGTTATTTTTCGACGGTCAGTATTTTTAATAGTTACCTCTTGTCAACAGTCGGTTCCCTCATGCCCTTAGATGGTTTATCATTTTCTGTTGCTATAAATTTGTTGTACTATTAATTTCTGATGAAAGACCTAACGGAAACAATATTGTTTATTTTGTTTTATTGCTCTAAAATTGATACTGTCCTATTTAAGGTGACCCTCCGTAGCGTTACGACCTTGACTTGGTATTCGAGCTTGCTGTCGTGATGAACCCCATCCCAGCTATATTGGCTGTAACGCTATTTCCCTTTAGGTCCTACCATGCCAAGCAGTCTGTTATAGCCGATAAGACTAAAGGACAACCTAAGATCTGCGGCGAAGTCGAACGCTGTCGCAGCGGACTGGTGAACGCGTAAGGTTTTCCCTCGTATAACCACATCTGCAGCGATGCCTGCCTTTTCACAAGGAAGACGGGTTTACAAAAGGTCGACCCTAAAAACGTCACACTCACCTTACTCCAAGGCTTTCACGTCTCCGCAGTAAAGGCCTTGTAAGAACGGAGCTAACACTTTCGAAAACAATCCCATAAAAGGTCGTGCGTGATCGGTTTCAAACAGTTTGCCCGTTGGGCTCTGCGGATCGCGCTTCAGGCACTATGACGAAGACTAAACCGTTTGCCTTTAGTCCTCAGGAAGTAGTATCCTTCCCATGATGTGTCCAGCCAGGAATAAAACCCGCCCTCGTACTCTACACACAGAGATCATTTTGCTAGAGTTCAATCCCACCCTCACTATCATAATTCCCTTATTCCCACAATCCCCGTCTATCCTAACTTATACACCTCACTCCTTAAGCTTACTTGTTTGAGTTGCACAAAACGTTATTCCCTGGTCCTCCTGAAACCTCACACTAAACTACATATCGGAGCTTTTAAGTTCGAACCTTAGGCCAAATCGAACAACAGGCTTCCCTAGCCATGACCCTTGTTCTCGTTCATTAGGTATCATGCGTCCTCTGAACGCGTATACCGGACCCAAGTACATCATTCGCCTGACCTACCTGTTGAGATAAAGAACCGTCCCTGTTCACCTTCGTTTTCCGGGCCCCCACTGCTACAGCTTGTGCCTTGCTGTGTAGGTTAGTTGGGTTATGGGTGATTTTTTTTTTATTTAAAAGAGCACTAAGTTCAAAAGCTTAACAGGCTCTCCTTGACTTGGATTCCCATAGACGTCGCTTATGCGCTGTCCGTCTAACGGGACAGTAAGAACTCGGAAGATGGGACACCGCCGTTTGCCTCTTTCTTATCTCTGCCCTACGCTCCCACCGAGTGGCAGCTCAGATCAGTAAAATATGAATTTTACAGAAAATCTTCTAGACCTCCTTCAAAAATCTAAGCGTGACCTGATGTAGTGATATGGCTGGTGACTTTATGCCCTAGTAGTTAAAGATTAGACGAAACCGAAAGGAAACCTGTTAATCCTATGGTGTCGAGGCCCAACGAACATATAATTGCGACCGGTTATTACACCTGTGCTCAGATACCGTCCATTTCTCAGGCAAGCGCTAACATTAAACATAAAGAAAGACATCCAATTGCATTGCGGGCTCCCCACATCCAACTCAACGTTGGACTCAAATAGCACATTGCTATCAGCCACCGTTGGCGAGGCTCAACGAAACTGTCGCCCCTCTCATTTGGAGCACATTTTTTAGACTCAATACCAACTTTTTAATATCGATCGAGTATTATTCTGCGTCTCACTTGAACGTAAAACCCAGCAAAGATCCCCATAAATCCAACTTAATGATGAAAAAAGTCACGAATTCTTCCAGGAACAACTTAAAACCCACTAGTCACTGTATAAACGATACCTCGATTCAGCTTGGAATGAGATCCAAAAAGCTGTTGAAACAGCAGTAATATCTACTAGTAAACTAAACCAAACAGTTAGGAAAACCCAGTGGATTCAGCTGCGTCTACTGACTGATAGGTGCTCGGCAACACATTCCGTGCAGTTCTAAATACGATGAGGAGCGAAGGAAACTTAAACACAAACTGGGTTAAAAGCTTATGGAATGATTGTGAGCAGTGGTGGGTGGCGAAAGCTAAAGAGATGGAAAAGTCAGTGGCAATAGGTAACAGTAGGCAACTGTTCAGACTTATCAAGGGAAACGGGTATCAGAAATCCAACTGTAAGTAAAACTATCTCAGAAAAAGAGGGGAGCATTATTCACTGTCAATCCAGAAGGTTGGGCCGATGGGCAGAATACTTTAGGGAACAGTTCAATTGGCCCTCGGCGTCATCCCAGCTGCCCACCATTCCCAGCAATCTGAATGGCAAATTATACTGGTCCCCCAAGTCTTAGTGAGGTTGAGAAGGCTATAGGTAACCTAAAGTGAGGGGAGAGCAGCAGACTCGATGGGTAACCCCTGAGATGTTTAAGGATGGTGGTCCAGTTTTGCATCGAGATTAACCGGGATCCTGTCTAGAATCTGGAAAGTGGGCGTAATTCCATCTGACTGGTCTCAAACACTAATCGTTCCAATCTATAAGAAAGGACAGAAGTCCTCCTGTGACAATTACCGTGGAATCAACTTAACGAATATAGTGTCCAAAATATTGGCTTGAATCATACTTCGACGCCTAACTAAAGCTCGTGAAGAGCAGACTAGAGAGAACCAAGGTGGTTTCAGACCTGGACGTGGTTGTATAGACCAAATATTCACACTTCGGCAAGGTTCTGGAACATAGGCAACACTTTTAGACGCCCAAAATAGTTGTATTCCTTGACCTTAAGGCGGCATTTGACTCTATCGATCGTAAGGTTATGTGGCAATGTCTGTCAATGAAAGGCGTACCAGAGAAGTACATTAACCTTATACAAGCTCTCTACTCGAACACCACATGTCGAGTGAGAGCTTATAGCAGATTGTCATCAGTACTGGTTACCTCAAGTGGTGTTCGTCAAGGTTGTCCGCTTTCCCCATTTTTATTTAACTTTATCATTGATATACTTTTAGAGTTGACATTTTCATCGTGTGACTTCTCCGGGGTTTACCTCCTTCCAGGTGATAAACTTGCTGACTTGGAATATACAGATAATATAGTTCTCTTAGTCGAAGATGCTGATAAAATGCAGAATCTTTTGACTATCTTAAACATGAATGTAAGGATGTTTGGGATGCGATTCTCTCCACAACTCCGCCTGGAGCCCCCACAGGGTTTCTGCCGGTCCCAAGCCCGGATAAAGGAGGAGGGTTGGGCATGGGGTTAGCAACCCCATCCCGTAAAACAACTACCATGCTAAAAAACAGCTTACGAATAAAAATCTTTATACCCATTTTACTCTGCCCTGGAAGTTGGAAGGACTAATATGACGCTTCATGGTGAAAGCCGAGCTCCTTCGGAAGCCATGAGGCCGATGCCTCCCCTTCTGACAACCGGAGCAACACTTAATATACTGGACCGACCTCAAACAGCCGTCCCCTGGCACTGCGGTCACACTCTCAGGTCATCACGACCTAGCCCTAATCCTCTTTCTCTTTCAGGTTCCTCAAGAATGACCCTTCCACGGTTGTGGGCAACCGGGAGTGATAACCCGCCCCCCCCCCCCCCCCCCCCCGCCCCCCCCCCCCCCCCGCCCCCCTACGCTATAGCACTCGAGTCACCTTTGTCATGATCAAACCCGTTTTCTCCCTCTGGTCTTACTTTGTACCAACTTTCTCCTACATTTATGCGCGGCCACTTTTACTGGTTACCGAGTTCCCAAATATCATACCAGTCCCTGAATCCACGCTCGAAACTTCATGTTGTAGCTTTTAATGTGCGTACGCTGTTTCAAATTCGGTCAACAGGTTGCCTTAGCCTAAAACATTAGAATCTCTTGCAATTGATGTATGCTGTGTCTCGGAAACCGCATACAGGATCCCAGCATGTCATCCGTTTGTAACCTCACCTAGTCAATGCAATGGAACCGCCACTTCACTCTTCGTTTTTATTCTGGATACCACAGCTACTCCGTGGCCTCGCTTGTGTATGTATAGCACTAAGCGTACACGATGGCAGAACAGCTCTCTTGGTGGATTCCTGTATAAGTGTCTATTGCTGATCGTCTAATGGGTCTCAGTACGAACTCGGAAAGATAGGGACACCCGCCGATGCTGTTTTTCGTCTCTGCTTATTGCCCCCACTGATTGCAGCACAGAGCAGTGAAGACGACCTTTCTATTGAGTTTCTCTATCCTCCCTTCAGAAAAGCTAAGCACTCAGACATAGTAATTATTGCAGGAGATTTTAATGCCCAAGTAGGTAGACTAAATCAGGCTGAAAAGCACCTAGGTGGGTTACTCGGCCATCCCAGCCCAGATAACAGCAACGGAGATCGTCTGTTGCAGTTAGGCGCAGACTACCGTTTAATTCTTATCTTAGCACAACTTTAAGCATAAGGCGAGACACTGTTTAACCTGGCGACCTCCCACACTACAGCAACGATACGTACGCCAATGATCACATCGGCACAGCTACCGTTGAGAGGTTGTATAGAGGACTGCCTCCTCTTTCTGGGCACTTGCTATACACGCCAGCCTAGTAAGAGCAAGTATCTCTATGCGTTTTTCTGGTCAGCAGAAAGGTTACATCGGGCACTCCCTTTCGATAGCACTTTGGAAAGTGGAAGCGTAAGATTTGCATTTAGATTGTTTGGCTAAGCCTTTAGTCGCCATGACCCCAACATTTTTCCCCCGAAGAAGCTTTGGAATGATTTTAAAGCAGGGGGGGTGTAACGCATCAGCTCTATCCGCATCTAACCCCAATCCAGTGAAAGACCATTGGATCTCTAGTACTTCTAGAGAACTGATGGAGGCTCGAACACTCATTCAGCGGCTGGAGTATGATGAAGAAGCGACGACAACTGAAACGTAACTGACAAGAGTCTTCGTGGATCTGCAGTTGGTGGGCCAACAAAGCAAAAGCCGATAGACGCATCAGCAGCGGCAGGCAATAGTAGACAGCTGTTTCCTACTTCTTAGACACCGGTATCAAAAAATCGGCATGTTAGTGCATCATCTCCGAAAGATGGGTCCGTTGATCTACTCTCAATCTAGAGATGTAGAACCTGGGCAGAACACTTTCCGGAAACATTTAACTGTCCCCCATCCACGCTTTAGCTTACCCCCAATCTCCAAGCTCCCGAATGAAAACTGACACAGTCCCCAACTCTCATTGAAGTTGAAAACGTCCATAATAAATTGAAACGTGGGAAAGCATCATGGCCGGATATGTGGTCCTACCGATAATCTTCAGGATGGTGGTATAGTTTTAACGTGCAGGTTGACTGATATAGTAGCCAAATCTGGGAATAAACTCCATCCTCTGACTGGTCTCGGGATCGCTGATTGTTCCAATCTACAAAAGGACAGAAATCCTCTGTGATAACCACAGAGGCATCAGTTTGACTAATATAGTACAAGATATTAGCCACTATAAACATCCGACGTTTACCCAACACTAGGAACACATAACTCGGAAACCAGGCTGGTTCAGACCTGGCCGGGCTGCATTGATCACCTATTTCAGCCGTCCCGTCCCGCACACAGACATATGTACCAACGCCCAACTATAGTTGTATTTCTTGACTTAAAAGCAGCGTTTTCGACTCTGTTTGCCGTGAAGTCTTGGTGGCAATGTTTGTCATTAAAAGGCGTACCTGGAAAAGTAACATTAACCTTAAAAGGCTCTCTACTCGGTCACCACTGGTCGAGTCAGAGCTTATGGCGAATGTGTCCAGAAACCCTCATCCTCAAGTGGAGTCCGTCCGGGTTGCCCCCTTATCCCCATTTTTATTTAACTTCATCATAGACGTTACGTTGTAGAACTCTCTCTCCTTCTTTTACGTCCCTCTGGGATTAGTCTCCTTCCAGGAGGCGTCCTCTTGTCGACTTAGAATATGCAGATGATATATCCATATTTGGTGAAGATGCCACAGCATCAAGGTCTCTTGAACACTTGAGTAACAATGCATGCATATTTGGGATGCGCTTCTCCCCTCCCAAATGCAAAATGTGTACTCCATACTGGTCTCTTTCTTCCCCCAATTTATTATAGGAGTGAAGTACTTGAATTCGTTGATCGCTTCACTTTCTTGGAAGTCCTCATACCCCTGGTGGGTCGGGTCTGATGAATCGCAGCGCGGAGTCCAGAAATCCGCTTGGCATTTGCAATCCTACGGCACTTGTGCGCAGACGAGATATTCGTGTTTCAACAATGCCTGGTGTACGGCGCACATCCAGTGCCATCTTAACATTGGCTGCGAGACATTGGCCATGAAACTCAAGATTCGTCGTCTCCAGATATTTTACCATAGAAATCTTCGTAACATCGCTCGATACCCATGAATGACCAGACTAGTAATAGTGAGGTTAGACGAAAGGTTCTTGGGAAACCACGGTAAATCCGTTTGAAGAGGTCATTAACCTTCATCGACTTGAGATGGCTTGACATGTAGTGCGCATGCCCCGACCACCGTCTCCCCCGTCGCGCCTGTTAGCTAGGGCCGAAATAGGTATGTAAGAATGTTAGGGATCCCACAGGCCAAACGAAACATGGCCTCATCCATGAAGTCCTGACTACTGGTCTAAGCCTGAGGTAGATGTAGACTACCTGGTTGGGGTCCGCGTGATGATCGCAACCAAATGGCTGTAGACACAAGATATCTGGCTGAGACCGTCACAGTGGCGCCAATTGTATCACCTTTAACCGCTCTAGATCCTTAAATCTATTGTTATTTTCTGGACATCTTTACTTACTCTTCTCTCTTGATTCTGTCTATACGTTACCTCCATCTCTCGTAGTGGCGATTATGGTATGGCACTTGAACCTACAGGCCGTTTGTGCCCCGGTTTCTACGTTGGCTGATGATGATGATTATGAGGACTCTCCACCCAATGCCAATGTTACTTCGATGGGCTTGTTTCGACACCGAATTTAGTGATAGGGAGTGAGGCAGTTGAATGTGTTGACCGCTCACTTATCTTGGCAAGCCTTCATCAGTCCTGACGGTCTGGTGCTACTGAATCTCGGCTCGTATACGTAAAGCCCGATTAGATTTTTGGGAAATTTGGCGTCATCTGTGATGGCGACTAGACATCCGACTCACTGACCAAATGATGCGTTTTACTATACAGCATTTTCGATCCGTCTACTTTATGGATTAAACATGGCCATCTTAAGGATAGAGGATATCGTAAGCTCTCGTTAGTCTTCGATCACAGTGTCTTCGAAGCATTGCTCGTGTTCACTGGGACCACCGAGTAAAGCAATACGTGGATAGATAGAGTACTATGTAGACACGGT
>JALJAT010000492.1:0-14030 GCA_034768735.1 Schistosoma mekongi | reverse complement strand
GATCTTAAGCAATCCTATAATTAAATAATTAAAAGGTAAATACCTTATCATCTGATAAAATAGTTTGCCGTATGTACCCACTTTTTGATTTGTCTGACAGCCAACTTGATTTTCCTCATCGATGTGTAGAGTGGAATCTATCTCTCTCCAACAAACCTGCTTGGCATGGTAAGGCCTAGAGGGACACGCATTCCGAATAACAGAAGTTACCGTCTGATGTATGTAGAACGAGGGAAGGTCATCAGCGGGGGGGCAACAGAGTGAAATGAGGGCGCAAGGCCTTAGTCGCACCACAACACAGTAATGATGGAAAACTACGCATACTGTGACTGGGGAAGGTGATGATCGGCAATGGCTAGCTTCAAAATCATTCACTCACAGGCGCAGAGGAATTGTTACCTTAAAATTAATCGTCACCCAAAGACCAACCCATACCACAAAACCCACGCCAAAATCCTAGGCATCATATACCTCCATGATTCATCACAATTGAGTCGGGCCCCCTTGACGTGATCCGGTTTAATCTCAATACAGAATCAACCCTCTGGATGCTGCCAACAAACACTTCAAAGACCGCACCAACACAAACAACGACTTAACTAAGATAATACCAAAATCAAAATCCACTATCCGAGAATGTATACTGCTCACGTCCAAGACAATATATAAACCTAACCTTATCATAATAAATCAATACGACAGGACCCAAATCCAACTGAAACTTGACCTGATATACCCAAAACAACAAAAAAGAAATAAAACCAAAGAAAGTTTACGATGTTACTGGACTCCCTGACTGACTCCGGACTGTTTGAGTAAAAATTCACGTTTACACATTAAAATCAAATCAAGAGATAAACTGGGAAATTAACTTCTTCTATCATTCATAGAAAAAACTGGTTACAACATCCATGGCCGAGTCTGGCCCCTATTCGTAGTAAGCATAATGACTATACACAAAAATTTATGTTTAACAAGGTTGACTTTTAAAGGACTAAACCACATATTCCCAAATAGTGAATACATCCTGTTAGGTTTAAAAAAAACTAAGGAAGTTACGAAGAATTAGTGTTCAGCAGGGATTTTCCGTAATTTCCAGTATCCATTCAGTATTCACAAATATAGCAAACTACAGAAAAACGAGAGAGTAGAAGCGAAAAAAATGCTGTCTGAAATTAACTGACAAAAATAGCCTATTTAGCAGCCACCATCAGAAAGAAACTTTATGCCCCAATTCCAGTCTTCTATACTCTCAAAACAAAAATAATACAACTAGTAACCCTATGGAGATCTGCGAAGCGTTTAGGAATCATTTGCACACTCTTTTACATAGAAACAGTCCACTTATAGGGAGATCAGCAACTTAACGTCATTGTCACAGTTTTTAGATTGGGATAAAGTTACCACTTGGACAATTGCCGGCAATTGTTATTACTTAAAAACAACTATATAGCTATGGTACATTTATCAATGGACTCCTGGCATTTAATCTACTTATAACTCGACTAAACAATAAAAGCACTTGTAGACTTTAAACTTTAATTATTCACCTACAGGCAATAGAACGTGTTAACCTAGAAGAGAGTGCTTGGAAACTCGTAATGTTATGCACCTCTTAGAGGGAGTAGAGCCTTTAGTCCCCCATACTGTATCTTAATAGGAGAAAGTTAGATCTGAAATTTACCATAGTTATCTCTAGTAGCAGTCGCGTTCCAAGATAAAAAGGCGTAGTACCAAATGAGATTAGTTAATACAATTGTACACTTTAGGTCTCACTATAATCAGATGTACTTAAAACTGATCTGTGCCCTCTACGCGTTTTCGCTGTCCTTTTCGTATCTTTCAGTCCCAACTAGCGTGTTATGCTGCAAAATATAACCCAAAGTCCACGCTGGAAAGGAAATTGCATCGTTGTGATAGATCATGATGCTTAATGTGTTACCTCCTATCTCAATCGTCCACCTGCAAGGTGCCGTCCCACACAAGGTGGAACACGTGTTATTAGCAGCTATTGACAGGCAGAGATCTAAAAACCACAGCACACAACGTTACTTCAGGAACTTCACACAAGTGAGGAGACACGGAGTAACAGCCACAGGTCTTTATTATTTTAAAAATTTAAATACGCGGTTATAGTACAAATAAGGAGGGGATTATTACAAGATAGTCCTATACGTCATCATGCCAGTCTATTTTGACAGGGCTCGACTCTTCTGGCTTCAACACATTTACCTTGATCGCCCTGCAATAGAAAGAGAATAACTTCACGTTAATAACATCGTACATAGTAATTTCAACGTTACACCGCCCCCTTCTCCTAATGATGGCACTGCCTCCCAGTGCGTTCTCGGGCAATGGATAGTCTGGTCCCTCTTACGATGGTTTCACAAAAGCTAGTGGCAGGTGGTGGATCGGCGAAACAAGATAGGCAGCACGTGTCATCCGATTGGTTTTCAATGGGTGGTAGTGCACCTTTTATCACGTCATCCTGAGGTCGTTGTACGTTGGTAGAACAAACGTAGTGGGGGATCGGATGAGAACAATTTCGAAGGGGCCTTGCCAGATTTGATGAAATTTACTGCAACTCCCTAGCGCTGTCATGGGGCGGCGTAGCCAGACACGATCCCCAACTGTATACAACGGGTCTTACGCCGACGATCGTACATGTCCTTCTGATTTCGGCTAGCCTTGCGCAAGTTGATGTTGACCATGCGGTATGCATCCGCCAGGCGATTACGAAGAGTACGTATGTACGGTACATGTTCTTGTTCTTCATAGGGTAGCAAGGGCGACTGTATTTCCACCGGTAGGCGTAACTCATGTCCGAACAGCAAAATATCAGGCGAGAATCCAGTGGACCCATGCACCGATGTACGATAAGCTAAAAGGCACTGAGGGTAGCACATCATCCCACAACTCAGGCGACGATCTGTTGACGAACGATTGTAAGATGGCTTTGATAGCCCTGTTTGTTCTTTCTACGAGGCCGTTACCTTCTGGGTGATAAGCAGTAGTGCGTGACTTCCTGATCCTAGTAGCTGGCATATTTCAGTGATGAGATGACTTTCGAAGGCTGGACCTTGGTCGGAGTGGAGGAGAATGGGGCACCGTAACGGGAAACCCAATGGTCGATGAAAGCCCGAGCCACCGTAAGGGCAATCTTGCTGGGAATGGGTACTGCTTCACACCATTTAGTGAAATAATCCACCATAACTAGTATATAGCGATTTCCTTTTTTTGTCGTTGTCAGTGGTCCCATGACATCAATGCCGACTCGCTGGTGTGGTCCTGTTGTCACCATCGGGATCAATGGTGCACGGGGTATCTGCTTAGGCGATTTTACACGGCAACACGAGTTACAATTCTTGCAAAATTCCATTACATCTTCATATATAGATGGCCAACAAAACCGCTGACGAACGGCGTATTCTGTTCTACGTTCTCCTGCATGACCAAGTTCGCGATGCACCTGCTCCACAATATTCTGGACTTTCACTCACGGTACTATTTAACGCCTAGGTATATCCGATTTAATAATAATATTTAGTGATACAAGAATCCAGAGTATTATGGGAATAGGTCTTTATTCAATAGCGTGGGCAGGAGACAGTGGAGCGCGGTTCTAGTCGTTCAAACACACACATAATTCTCAACGTTCAATATGAGCTAATAGGAAATATAATCCCTATGCAAAATAAGGAAGTAAATGAATACTGGAGCCTAATTGTTTTGGCGTATGCTTAAGTTTTGAAGTGAACTTTTAACTAGTCAAGCTATGTTGCTACACTATTTACAGTGGTTGTTTTGACTCGTTTATTAGGAATAACGTGTCACCATATAGTTTTAGGTTGCTCCATTTGGTACAAATACGACGAGTTGTTAAGGAGTGATCTTTTACTCCTTCATGGATGGCTTATTATTTCCATGTAACTGCCTTTGGTAAATAATCTGCAGGTCCGGATCCGCCGCTTGCAGAGAAGGCCAATCAATCTCCGGAGCTGTACTAAGAATTGCATTAACGGTATCTGTGGGCGAAGGTATACGAGACAGAGCGTCTGCGTTCGCAGGTCGGTTTCCCGGTCGATACTCACATGTGAAATCAAACTCTTGTAAGCGTTCCTGCCAGCGCGCTACTTGTCCTTCAGGTTCGCGGAAAGAACGAAGCCACTGGAGAGCACGGTGGTCCGTGCGTACACGAAAGGGTCGACCCAGTAAACAATGACGAAAGTGCTGTAAGAATTTTACCAATGCTAACATCTCCCGGCGTGTTGTGGAATATCGCGCTTCGCTCTTATCTAATCGTCGACTAGCGTACGCAATGACCCTTTCCTGTCCATCACGAGTTACTTGTGATAAAACCGCTCCAATAGCCGTCGAACTAGCATCCGTATCAAGTATAAATTCGCCTCCGTTTGCAGAGGTATCTGGGAAGGCTAATATGGGCGGAGAGGTTAACCGTGTTTTCAAAGCATCGAATGCCTGTTGACACTCGCTGGACCATAAAAATTTTCGACCTTTGTGTGTTAATCGATGTAACGGTGCTGCCAATGACGCAAAATCACGAACAAAGCGTCTGTAATATGAAGCTAGCCCTAGGAAACTACGAACATCTTCGGGTGATTTGGGCTGCGGCCAATTATTATCTGTCATCACTTATAAACTAATTCACTATTTCGATTACAATTTGACCTTTTAATTATGTTGGGTTCATTAGTTGTCTAATAATCCTATTCACATTGATTTCATACTGTAATTATCCATTGATTTTCAACACCATATACCTATTCATGTACACACACACACAAGCACACTTCTTTATTCAGAAATTTCACCCCTTTAATATCATTTGAGTGAAAATTCACAATTTCATCACACTCTTAATTGCACTGTATGAGCTCTCCATTAATATAACTCTCTATGTATTTTATATGGTTAATAGTGCATACTTTCACTGTGTCCCAATCTACTTTATTATTAGTATTATAATTATTATCTGTCTACTTTATTATTATCATTGTTAATAACATTATTATTATCTGTCTACTTTATTATTACTATTATTATTATTATTCACCCTTCCAATATCACCTGAGTGACAATACACAATTTCACCACACTGTTAATTGCACTGTTTGATCTCTCCATTACTATAATTCTCTATATATTTTACATGGTTATTAGTGCATATTTTCGCTCTGTTCCAATGTACTTTATTATTATTACTATTATCTGTCTTCTGTCATCACTTATAAACCGATTCTAAATTTTTATTACAACTTGACCTTGTAATTATATGGGTTTATTAGTTGGCTGACAAACCTATTTATGCAAAGTCTAAGCTACGACTACGCATTGAACTCTTTAAAATTATTCTTTATTTTTTTATTTTTTCTTTTTTCTTTTCTTTTTTTTATTTACACGTCCTACATTACATTAGCGTTTATACTCTTAATACTACTTCGCTAATTTGATTTATTGAATTATTATACTCAACTGATAAAACCCAAAGTGGTTTCTTCACAACGCTTATTGTAAATGAGTAGTATGTGATTAAAATAAATAAATTAATTAATTAACAATGGCATGTGTCTTTTCTTTATCTGTTCCTACTCCATCTGCAGTGATACGATGACCCATGAAAGTTACTTCTTTCTGCAACAGTCTACATTTGGACGGCCTTTACTTTCAAGTTGTGTTGCTTAAGGCGATGGAGGACCGCCTTCAGATTCGCATTGTGTTGTTCTGGCGTGCTGCCATGTACAATAATATCGTCAAGATAAATCAGACATTTGCGGGGTACTATGTCTTGTAAACCGTTTGCATTAGTCTTTGAAAGGTAGCCGGAGCATTTGTTAACCCAAAAGGCATTACCTGAAATTCATATAAGCCATTCGGTACTATAAATGCTGTTTTCTTCCTGTCTTGAGGTCGAACCTCCACTTGCCAATACCTGGATGATAGGTCCAGATTGGAAAACCAACCAGCGCCTTTTAGGGAGTCTAATGTAGTATCGATCCGCGGAAGTGGAAAAGAGTCGCGTTTAGTTATAGCATTAAGGCGTCGGTAATCTACGCAGAGTCTTAGAGACGAATCTTTCTTTTTCACCAAAACAATAGGTGACGCCCAGGGAGATGATGAAGGGACTATAATCTTTTTGTCTAGCATATCTTTTATCATCGTATCTAGTTGTGGTCGGTAGTGTACTGGCACCCTGCGAGGTGGTTGCCGAAGGGGCATATGGTCCCCTGTAAAAATAGAATGCTGCACTGTAGTCGTTCGGTTTCCGGAAATACCTTCCTCAAATACAGAACTAAACTGCTGGAGTACAGCAATCGTTGCGTGGCGATCATTTTCTGTTATCCCTTGATTGCTCTGTACCTGACGTACAAGTTCCGAGATTCCTACGTGAGCTACAGGTTTACTGGGCATCTCATAGTGGTGCAGATGTACTATAGCGTCACCAATTTTTGCTTCTGATCTATCCATGAATATGAAACTTGGTATTTTAACATGAAATCAACACCGAGGATCATGTCCCAAGTCAATGAGGGCAGACTGCAAATTCATGTCGAAACGAATGTTCTCCTATCGTCAAGTCTAACCAAGTCTTGGAGTACACTTTCAAAGGGTCACCACTTGCCGTAATTAATGTAGAGGAACATCGTGTCTGCTGGGTATTATGGTTTAGTTTCTTTAAGAACTCTCCTTTGAAAAGAGATACTGAAGCTCCTGTATCTAGTAGTATTTCAATCTCGACGCCCTGCACCGTACCTCTAATAGTAATCGGGTACACAAGATCATCATAACAAGAGGATAACTGACAAAGAGGCGGCTTACCTGAGTTGTGGGGTCGGTTATGGCCACACCTCCTAACATTTCGGCCAAATCGTCTGCAGTAGGGCAATCTGTCTGACGGCCCTGATAGTTATTCCACGACGGCCGTCTATTCAACATCGAGGTTGACTGTTTGCGAGTGACGTCCGGGCTGGGGAGGTGTCTAATAGCTGCTGCTCCCCGAATATTATCGGAACGTTTAGCTTCTGTAGCTGGCTCCACAGTCATCACAATTGATCGATGTGTCTCTGCTGAACCAGAAAGTCTTTCTGCAGTCAGGAAGCGAAGTAATGTTCTTTTCAAATCGACTGTACCAACTGGTGGCATTCGAAGAAGATGTTCCCTTAGTGAACCAGGCATCAGCCCCTCGACAAAACGAGAGCGTACTAACTCTTCTCGCCCACGACATGTAGATGAGGAAACGCCCGGACAGCTATTTGCTGCAAGGAGTGAAGATAATCGATCGGATTTTCGCTCTTTTCCTGGTAACGTGATAAGAACTGGATGGTCACCTGCTGGGCGTCCGTGGGTAAGGAGAAACAGTTATCTAAGATTTTCCAGTTTTGAGCAGGTGAGTTGCTCCCCGCAAAGCCGTTGGCTGTTGCTCTTTTGACGGTTTCGTCATCCAAATAAGATAAAAGATAATAAAAATGGCCAGACGTTGGAACTTTACGTAGGTACGCTGTGACCCGAAGTTCCAAACAGAATAATCTGACGAAGTTTCGAGCAGTGGCAGTTGACGAGGAGTCGAAGCAGGTGCCGCCTTGACTGGAATCACCGGGGGTTCGTTTATATTCTCGTCACGTTTTCGGTAAACACCTCCATCACCAGTTGTAACACGTGTTATTAGCAGCTATTGACAGGCAGTGATCTAAAAACCACAGCACACAACGTTAATCAGGAACTTCACACAAGTGAGAACACGGAGTAACAGCCACAGGTCTTTATTATTTTAAAAATTAAATTACGCGGTTCTAGTACAAAAAGGAGGGGTTATTTACAAGATAGTCTCATACTTCATCATGCAAGTTCATTTTGCACAGGGCTCGCTCTTCTTCTTCCAACACATTTATCCTTGATCGCCCTGCAATAGAAAGAGAATAAATTCACGTTAATAACATCGTAATAGTAATTTCAACACTGTTACAAAGGACATGTTCGTACTTGACGCCACAATATACTATTTCAAACAACTGTGTGGTATCTAAATCTTCCTTGTGTCGCGTCTTTGACACTCCTTTTTAAATTGATTACATATATTAATAAGTGTTCTCTACTTATACATTCATGAACACTCAAGAATGAAATGTATCTTCCAGCTTGTCTTGTAAATGGTCTTATTAGTCAAGCATTCATTTAGCCAAAACTTTGTGTTCCATTGTAAAAGAGTTGAACTTTCTGTATCATAATGACCATGCCTGTAAACTGGCGTGATTCTGTAATAAATTTCAGATATATATATATATTTATTTAATACCCAAATCGCTTGTTGATTGAAATATTTGAACCTTGGACCCGTTTAGGTAAAACGTGGACTGGGGGTTATAGTTGCTTATGTGTATGATTTCACATTTACTGTAGTTGAGTGGTAGTCGCCATATTTGGCTCCAGAAAGTTAGGCTATCGAGGTCCTTTTGAATAACAGTCATGCCTTCTTCTAAAGAGTTGTTTTAAGCTATAAACAATCTTGAGGTCGTCCGCATATGAATACTGTCGGCCATATTTTTATAAGATTGTTTGTGTCATTTATGTAAATAATGAAAAATAAAGGACCCAGTACACTCCTCTGTATAACACCACTGGTAATTGGTTTAGGCGATAGTAGACTTTTGTTGAATCTTCCAGGAAAGATGCAAACCATGAATGAAGTGGATCTTGACCCCGTATGACTTAAGTTTAATGGGCAGTCACTCGTGATGGCTTTATCAAAAGCTTTACTGAAGTCGAGAAATAAACTGGACACTAGAAGCCCTTTGTTCGGTTGTGTAGTTATGTCATTCAGGTAGTCCAACAAGTATGTGTCACACGACCTATTCTTTAAGAATCCATGTTGGAAGAGGAGAGCAATTCGGTTTTTTAAGTAAATATTGGAGTAATTCCTGTTTGATTATTTTTTCTAATACTCTTGATGCAACAGAGGTTAGATTAATAGGGCGGTAGTTCTATATATTTCCCACAGGTCGGATTTAAGCTTAGGAATGATGTGTATAATTTTCTATAGGGGAGGGTAGCATACAGGAGTGACTTGAAGTTAGACTAGTTATTTCCACCCACCACAAATAAAAACCCTATATCAAATATACGAGAAGACATTGATAATTTATCAGAATGGGACAAAATAGGGATTCCCATAATCCGTGCACAAAAGTGGATACATTTCCACGTATACAAAATGCAAATAAAACCTCTAAGCGTTGCTTGAGATTTGGGGATCGATATACTAATAGCATTAACTTCTCGGAAGCATGTTGCATTTCAAACTTCCAAAGCGAGGAAGCTAACGGTATTATTAGGAAACATTTTCTCAATTTAAACTCAACCCAGTATTATATACCCCAAGTGTGTGTCTCCAACATTCGAATATGGTTATTTCCTGTACGGCAACTGTAGACGCATGAATTGAGAAATCGACGAGAATGTCCATAAGAGCATTTGCTAAGAGGTACTAGGCGACTACAGCAAACAAACTTATCTCCAACTATGCCGTTAAACTAAAGCTAGAACACCTTTGGTTCCGACGCTTGAAATTAAACCTCATACAACGTTATGCTTATAGTGGTGAGACTTACGCCTCGACATAACTGCGACCCGTAAAATCTCCTCACCCACAACCTGCGCAATATGGAAAACACTATTACTGCCCATGGATGTCGCACACAACTACGCCAGAGAACATTATCACAGTGAGATATGCGACACTATGGAACAAACTTTCAAGGCGCATTTGCTGACCCGTTCAAAACATTACTTCATGAACCATTCTAGGTGAAGGTCAAGTAACATCCTAAGTACGCTTAAAGGAGCGAATGATACATACAAACAAGGTCCCAGCTCTGTATTAACAGTTTTGAAAATATACAAATGCATCTACTACAACAATGTCTATGGACTCATAGTTAATAATGCGATATTCTCATATTGTCCAACCCACATTAGCACACACCTTTTTAATTCCACTTGATACGAAAAATCATAATTCATTTTCACTGCTAAATTTTTTCTTATCCATTTCTGTCATCAATTTATACACCAATTCACTATTGCGATGACAAATTGACCTTTTAATTCTGTTGGGTTCAGTCGTGCCTAATATTTATCAAATGAATCAATACGGTAATAATCCATTGATTTTCAACATCACATACTTATTCATGTACACATACACTTCTTTATTGGAAATTTCACCCCTCTAGTATCACTGAGTGAAAATTCACAATGTACACACAGTTTTAATTGCACTGTTTGACCTCTCCATCAGCAGCAGCAGCAACATAGAACCGGGCACAAACGCCTGTAGGTTCAGGTTGCCATAACACCCTGCACTACGAGATTATTGAGGTAACGTTATAGACAGAATACAAGAGGGAAGAGTAAATAAAGATGCTCAGAAATAAACAATAGAATTAAGATTCAGCTGAGGTAATAATAATAATAATAATAATAATAATTTATTCTCAAGTAACAATCTGTACATGAGAGCATGCAAGTTTTCAGGCAGGATCTGAATGATATAAGTTACATACATACAAGTATTTCGACGAAGTTTTAGTGTCAGGAATTTTCTAGGTATAAAGATATGCATTGAGAAACAAACCAATTGCAACAAATTTCACAGTATTAGGACACCATTTATATGTATTGTAGCATGGTGCATATATGGACCAAGGTCCCGCCGCGCCTCCTTGACCAGCGTTACAGACTTCAACAAAACGTGAGGGTTCGCAGATTGGATCACTGTGCAGGTTCAGACGAGAGATAGGAGCAAGGGTACTTGAAACTTGGGTGTTGAGGAGAAAGGCAATAGTTTTGTTGCCAGTAATCCAATTACTTGCACATAATTTTCTGCAAAGAGGAAAGACAAAGAAGGACGAACACAAAACAACAGCACTGGTATTCCGGGGTTAACAAAACTAATGGGCAGGATTAGTATTATACTTCCAACATGCCACCTTATTGCTTATAGGCTGACTAAAAGTGGAAGAATACTATATATGACCAAGACAGGTGAGTGGTGCTCACACGTTCAGAGTCCCTATTATTTCGCTAGTGGAGTAAGAACAATAGTGGTGTGAACATTTTTAACGAGATTTCAGAAGAGTGAAGTTACTACATGCCGTACAAATAAAGGAAGTGAATCTGTTTCCCGAATGACTTGAGGCAAATGGTTCCAGATTCTCGAGAATTTATTGTAAAAATTTCCTATAAAGAGCAGATTTAGATTGCGATATTTTTATTTTAGCGCTGATTGCGTAAGTATAGAAAGGAGGGTTCCTCGAGCTGATTGTATTAGGCGATGAAAACGCTAATTTGTTTAATATTTTATAAAAAGAAGATTTAGGTTAATTTTAGCCGTCGCCTCCATAAGGTTTTTCAGTCATAACTAGTGCATCTAGTTTTATAGTCTAGAGTACGATCAGCCTCAAGAATACGAAGAGGTAAAGCGACGTTGCACAGACTCCGTCTGAGTTTATACCCTAAGGAAACATGATGAGAATAAGGTGCCAGTATTATAGCAAAGGTTCTGACACAAACTTTAATAGCGAATACGAGAATCGTTGCTACAAAAGTTACTAGTATACACACTAGAGTCGATGTGACTTAGATGTCTGCATCTTGACCTGTTCTGTAAAAGACAGGTTATAAGAGTACCTTAGTCCTAAGTCAACTACTGACTGAAGCCTAGATAACTTACTGCCGTTATGGACGAGATCAAAAAATTGAGTGCGCTTATCCCCAAAAACATATCCAACCCACTTAGAGGCATTAAGATCCAACTTCCATTTTGAGCACCATACTGCGACTTGTTAAGTCGGTAGTGACTCCACTGATGGTGTGCAAATGCTTGATAGGGGGAAGGTACATATTTTGAGATCATCGTGCGTATAAAAGGGTTACCCATGCTAAAGCATTTGCATATCCATTTATGTAAGCACTATAAGAGCAATGGGCTAAGACCACTTCCTTGTATAACACCACTTGTAACGGTCGGGCTCGAAAAAGAGTGGAATGAATTTTTAACTATTTGATGTAATTACTGAGGAAGAAGTTTTTAACCATCAAGTAATGGAGTCCTAATCCCATAAGAGGAGAGTTTGCCTACAAGAAGCTTGTGGTTAACCATATCAAAGGCTTTAGATATGTCTAGATAATACTAATACCAAGTCCAAGGCTTCGTTTGGTGAAAACTAAATTAAAGAATTCAAAGTGACAAGTCATACAGGACCTAGTTTTGAGGACCATGTGGGGAATAAAGATGAGTTTTTCGGAGAGTAAATAATTAGACATTTGATCGCATACTATTTTTAGTATCTAGAAGATAACCGGGGTGGTGATAGTTATAGGCCTATAGTTATGCAGGTTTGTCCTGTCACCCTGATTATAGCGAGGGCATAGTTGAGGGTTTCCATCGATTAGGGTAAGATCCTGTGGTAATGAAAGGTCAAACAGTTTCAATAGGATTAGTGGTAAATTAGGTCCTCCGAGTTTGAAGTAAATGGATGCCATGTCATTTACTCCATAGCTACTTGACGTCCTAAGGAGTTATGGATTTACAGAAATATTGTCATAAGTGAAGAACGGACTGAATGGTTGTAGGAGTTAATAATGTCTACCTCATTGTATCATGGGGTATACCTCTTCGCTGAACAGGTGTTTATGAATGAGTTGATAATCATTAATCCATTTCGTAAATGCAGGGGACACTATTCCGAGAAGTTGAGAAGTTTATTGAACAGCCGTACCAGTTTGGTACCCTTGGAGCTAGTGCTATTGCTGATAATTCTTCGTTAATCGCCTTTAACCTGTGGACTTCTTTTACTGGTGAAGGTCATGGTATTCCATAAGTGCTGAGAAGTCATTTGTTGATAAACTCTTCTGTAAACGTCTAAGTGCTTACGTAAAATGAAGGGGTTATCCAAATCATTGATTAATTTATGGATTAGTTTGAAGGTGCAATCGTATCTAAACCTGAGTTATTAATTTGATTTAAAAAAATATCTAGTGCATCTGGAAGATACTAGACAAGCGAAAAAATTTTCCCAGTCAGAACAACTTAGAAGGGTGGCAGAAGCATTCCAGTCAACATTTTATAATTCGATATTGTCCTGGGTTTTTGTTTATTTTATGAATACTAGAGTGTCTGAAATCAAAAGGAAGAGAGCGCATAGAACCATTTTTGTGGTCACTGCTTTCGGCTCTTGCTGACTTGAAGTGACCAAGGAGTCGAACCTCATGACAGAAAACTAGGTCTAGGAATGTTATGATGTCTAGTGGGGTGTGTACAACACTGTGTCAGACAGTGCATGTCTAATGTTAGCAGAAGGGTTTTCTTATCGTGATGACAGTCCTCTGCAAACATTCCAGTTATCCTAGGAAGGTGAAAGTCTCCTGCCCCCCCCCCCCCATGACCTTTTGCCTTATAAGTGAGAGCAGAGGTAGTAAAAAGCATAATAATGTATTATTACAGTAGTCGAGGTGTTAGGCGTCTGTATCTCACAACAAAGAGGTAAAACTATAGTGGGGTATTGACTGATATCAAACCGACTTGGTACCTTACCGAGTATTTCGTCATCGATTTTGTGATGGCAAACAAACATTTAAGTATATTAGACAACCACCACCCCGTTATATTTCTATTGCCGCATATAAGATATGTCCTGAATGGCTAATTCTGAGTCAGTAACTGAGAGGAACACCATGTTTCTGTGATAAATATAAAGAAAGGTGTTAGCTAATAAGGCTATAGTTTTAGGGTTGATATGTTATTACGAAGTGAGAGGCGTTAACTACTAAAAGTTTAGAAAGAAGAGGAATGGAAGAATCGAATAAGATCTTTAGATAAGCGTGCGTGTTTGTATAACTAGATGGTGGGGGAAAAGGCAGTCTGACTGTTTGAGCTAATGTTGGGCAAGCTGTTTGCTAAGGGGACTACTGACTGCCTGATCCAAAAAAATTATTATGTATTCCAGAGATATTAG